>JAHWFO010045937.1:0-109285 GCA_023313115.1 Rhysida immarginata | reverse complement strand
TTTTAGGTAGGTCATGGTGGAGATATCGCGCTTCATGGATAGCACACACTAAAATTCGTTACTTCCCTCCCTAAAAGAGGTTAATATGGTTAATTATGTAGTGCCACACCAGTAAATGTGTCAAGTAAACAGTGCAACACCAGTTAATGAGTTAAACTTTCAACTCTCCCTTTCCCCCCTTAGAGGTTGAATTTCCAAAAACCCCTTCTTAGTGCTCAATTACATTCTGTAAAGAACCTCTATACAAAATTTCAAGTTTCTAGGCCTTATGGTTTGGGCTGTGCATTGATCACTCAGTCACTCAGTCAGTTTCTTCTTTTATACTGGGTGATTCAGAAAGGTAGGTCAATGGATGTAGCGAGGAACAATATTTTTCCTACAAACATGGGTCCGGAAATGCATCCTTACAGAGATAATGCAACTTGTACGAGGCAGGAAAAGGATGTGCGTTACCTGGATGGCAATGGTTGGTTGGTTGGTTGGTTTATTAGAAATTGTTGGCGTCGACTACTAAGGTCATTTTACGCCTTTTACACAAGTTATATCTGTGCGCAACTCAGGAGAAACACAAACATCCATGCCTATGGCGGGATTTGAACCCATGACCAGGCGGACTCGAGAACTAGAAAGCCTACACCCTAGCCCTCTCGGCCACCTGGCCCGTGGACGGCAATGGTAGGATCCATGTAAATTAGGATCTAAACATGTAAATTGTTCGTGTTCTCTCCTTTAAAAGAGAGGAAACGAAACATGTAACTCCATTGTCATATAATGAATTGCTTGACTAATGCGGAGCTGGCGGACATGCATCTCATCTATGGCGAGGCACAGGGTAATGCTACTGAAGCGGAAAGAATTTACCAACAGCTTTTTCCAGACCGTAATCACCCACATCGCCGGGCGTTTCAAATATTAGACTAAACACCTGCATCGAGGCTCAGGGTGGGCATTTTGAACACCTATTGTAATGTCATTCCTACCTCGTACAAGTTGCATTATCTCTGTAAGGATGCATTTCTGGACCCATGTTTATAGGAAAAATTTTGTTCCCTGCTACAAACTGTACATGGTATTTCATTCTTGACCTACCTTTCTGAATCACCTGTATATATAGATATTAAATAATTATTTACAATACAAGCTGACACTTCATTTGTGACGCTGATGCCATTTTGAAAATCCAAAGCAATAGCACTGATGCCGAATCTTGGCTATGCTATATTAGCATTGCTAACTTAGCATATGCTCGAATGCTTCTATAGCCTGTAGTACTAACAGCCTGGACTGAACTCTGGCTCTGATTGGTCTTTGTATCACGTGAAAGCTGTGTTTACGAGGACCAATCAGAGTATCCAGCTCTCACGAGATAGGAGGACCAATCAGTGTCCAGCCATTCCAGGCTGAAGTCGCATAAAAAGCCTCGATCATCGATGTTAAAAAAACATCGACAAACAGGGTTGCCAGGTTGGGCAATTTATCGCAAATTGGGCTACTGTTTTGTTCAAATTGCGATTAAAATTTCAAATTTGCGATTGTGACTGAATTGGGCTACTAGTTATTGCATGTGACGATTTTTGTGCGATTTTTTTTTGTGCGAACTTTGTGCCGATTTTTGGGCGAAATTATCGTCCAATAAAAAAAACTGGTCTTAGACAATTATTAAAATGAGGACGAAACAAGAAGACCAATGGAAGACCAGATGCGTGATTAGGTCATATCATTGTACTTTTACTGGATACAGTAGCCAATCTGGTTTCGACATTTGGTGCTGGCCTCCCATTGGTGCTTTATACACAAAAGAGTATATATAAGCAGATAAATAAGGTGCAGCAGGACCGAGAGAACTCTTAGATGGTATAGATTGGAGACGAAACGTTGATTGAAGGCGCATTCTCTTAAGGTTAGCGGTTTTTTATATTCTATTCTTTAAGGCTGTTTTTTTTTACGGATCGTATTCCGGAAAAGCCCTTTTCACTGCTAGCATCTGACTATTTTTTACTTATAATTTTAAATTTTATTATAATGCCAGAATCAGTCAAAGCATTAAGTGGCATTGCAAGCCAAAAAACAGGTGATGGTAAATATACGTATGCCGAGATATATAGAGATGCCTTTAAAGATTCAAAGCTTTTGATGCTATAATTAAGGATAAGCTAGACTTTTGCACCAAGAAATGTGCACTAAATATGATAATTTACAAGGAAAAGTCGAGTCACTAAAAAGGAACATAACTGAAATCCACGATAAAATTGCTAATATGAATGCTGAGATTCATGCAACACGTAGTGAGGCCAACAAGAACTTTAATAAGATAGAGCAGTTCCTCAAAGATCAATTCTCTGCTCTGTCAATGAAAGGTAATCAGCCTACACATGAAACTTCTGACTATCTAAGAGGCTCTTGTGAAATAGAGAGTGTGAATCCTCAGCCGAGGGAAAGTATCCCCTCTGGCTTAGGGAGTAATGATAACGATGGCAAAGACCCGATTAGTACGAATTGCAAACAGCTATACAATGATACTTATAAATGGATAAGTGCAAACTCCTAAAAGGCTAAAAAAGCGTTGAAAATTGACAACATCAAGGATGCTGTTGATGTAAATGATACAATCGCTGTTGCTTTTCAAGAAAGCAAGTCCGAACAGCGAAAACATGTTGAAAAGCCAAATATCAAGAGCAGCTCTTATATTCCGCCAATCATAATACGTACTCACGATCAGCTGATCAAGCAAATCCTGAGTGAGATTCAAAAGCATGTGGCGATTAACCAAATTACTGTACACACAGGCAGAGCAGAGATGATCAAAGTAAGGTGTCATGATGAGGAAACGCATACTAAACTGGTGTCTGGCATAAAGGCTGATAACGTGCTAAAGATTCAGCAACATCAACTTAAATCAGAAAAAGTCTTCAAATACGTTATACGAAATGTAAACGTGACCTATGACCTTAACAATTTCAGGAAGACTTAAAAAAGGTCAATTATTTTCCTGAGAAAGTGATTAGATTTAAAAAATCCAAAGGATCCATAGATATGCCCATGATTCTGGTTTTATTAGCAAACACAGGGCACAACAAGACTCTAAGAAATGTTACTCGCATAGAACCCTTAGCTGTATCCATCAAAATGTTCCATGGAAATAAGAGACCATTACAATGTTTTAACTGCTTACGAATTGGTCATATATCTCTAGGGTGTACTGAAGCCCCTCGCTGTAACAAATGTGCCAAAGACCACCAGTCACGAGACTGCCCAAATGTTAAAGGACAAAATCCTGTAAAGTGTATAAGATGCGATGGGCAGCACACATCCAGTTATACAAAATGCCCAAAATATCCACAAATCAAACAAATCCTAACCAAAGTTATTCCGGAGACATCCTATGGCTCAATAGTCTCGAAAACGGATAAAAGATTTAACGTGAATGACATACAAGACATGTGCAAACAACTAGGCAGTATATGCCATTTGTTTAGTGAATTAGGCAAAAAATACCCACAAATGAGTGAAATTCTTACGTGCAAACACAGATTATGGCTGATCGATGTTATACTATTATTAGCAGAGGTAAGCTTCGTTGCTTCATATGGAATGCCAGGTGAATTCCCCGGAGGCGTAATGGGTTTTATAACTATTTAATTAAATGGGATATAGACGTAGCATTTGTTTGTGAGACACATCTAAAGCCGTGCCAAGACTTCAGAATCCCGGGCAACTGTGTCTATCGCAAAGATAGAATTGTTACTCCCAATGTGAAGATCTCATCTGGAGCTGCAGCAATTATCGTTAAAAAAGGTATTCAGCATCGGGAAGACCTCATTCGGATGTATACAGGAATGGAGGTTGCTTCTGTTATTATCACAGATACTACTGTTGGCGATGTAAAGCTCCCGGCTCTTTACAACTCTCCCAAGCATAAAATCGATGTTAATGAGCTCGACGAGCTATTCTCTGGGAATATCCCAATGGTAATGGCGGGGGACTTGAATGCTAAGCACTCACAGTGGAACTCCAAACGTCATAATCAGAGCAAAGCTGATATCATTGCGATAGGTCCTGTAAACGATACATATTACTGTGACCAATCACCTACAAGTGATGTCCTTGATATTGAGTTGCTGTAAGGCTTCTATAAGCCATTCGATATTTTTACTGTTGATGATTTATCTTCAGATCATAAACCGATCGCACTGAATTTTGAAAATGTAAATATTGACTTCAGAGAACAAATGGGGCTTAAACAAGATTGGAAACTTTTCAGAGATCTCAAAAATGACAGTAATCTACTCAATGATGTACATAGTACGGAGGAGATAGACATAAATGTTAAAGGGGTCACTACACGTATTACTGATGCCATCAATGCTTGTACATCTCCAGCAGAGTGAAACGACCTGATCATCTCGATCTTACTCCAGCAGTCAAGTATCTAAGAGACCAAAGAAAGAGGGCAAGGAGGCAATGGCACCAAACACGAGAGCCTTGGCTTAAACCAAATATAATCGACTTACGAGAAGAGTACATGAGGAAGTAAATAAACTTTGTAACGAGAGATGGAATGAGAAGGTGAAGAGTTTGTCAACCCAGGACAATTCTATCTGGTGCATGATTCGACCCTTACGAAACAAAATGGACATTTTATAACTAATGACCAAGACAAAACACAGCTTATTGCTGATTCGCTTAAACAACAGTTTTTGACTCCAAAGGATGATCGTCCAGAAGGATTAGAAATATCCAAAATGGTAGAAAGCAGCATAGCAAAGTATTACAACACTAGCCATCATGTGGCCAAACATAATGTTCAGGTAGCTGAGATTCAAATTTGCTTTAAGAAACTCAAGAAAAAGAAGGCACCAGGTAAATACACTATTAAAAACAATGCCTTAAAAACTTACCACTAAATGTAACTGGTGACATCACTAAAATTATTAACGATTGTTGGGATAATTGCTACTTTCCGGATACATGGAAACAGCCTGTTGTCCTAAGTATCCTAAGCCCGGTCAAAATCCTACAAACCCTGTAAGCTACAGGCCCAACAGCTTGTTGTCTTCTATTTAAAGTCTTGGAGAGAACAATTCTCACAAGATTCTTAGATTTCTGCACAACCAATAATTTCATTCGTGCAGAACAATTTGGCTTTCGGGCGGAACATTCTTGCCAGCTCCCTGTTTGGAGACTTATAGCGGATGGTAACACTCCCCTTAATAATTTGATGTATTGTGGCGTCATCTTCTTAGATGTTCATAAAGCTTTTGATCAGGTCTGGCATGAAGGCCTTATTTATAAAATAATAACTGATGGTTTCCCACATGATTTAATTTGTCTAGTTCACTCGTTTCTGTCCAACAGGTCTTTTCAGGCCAGAGTTGGAGATGAATTATCTAATACCTGTAAGATAAATGGCAGTGTCCCACAAGGATCAGTGCTGGGGCCAGTTCTGTTCAATTACTATATACGTGACTTCCCTGAAAACTCTTACTGCAAGCTATATTTTTATGCGGATAATGCTGCTATACTGACATGGCACGCCAGCCTAGTGTTGTTGTATCACGTTTGCAGAAAGCCCTTAAAGAATGTGAAATCTGGTTTAGCAAGTGATGATTAAAACTGAATGTCGACAAATGCAAAGCAATGTTTATCACTAAGAAGAAAAAGAGAAATCTTGACTCAAAGTTATATGGCAGATACTTGATAATTGTAGATACCTTGGCGTTGTTATTGATTCAAAACTATCATGGAATATGCATGTGACTTATGCGATGAACAAGGCCAAAAAAGCAAAGTTTAGCTTAATTACTCTGTTGGGTCGTAACAGTGCCCTCAATGTTGATAACAAATTACTGTTATACAAAATGATTGTTCGTGTCATCTTGCTATATGGCATGCCCGTCTAGGCTACGATTTGCAAGACAAGATGGAAGGAACTCCAAACTTTCCAGAACATTACCCTAAGGACTATTGCACAATTAGATAGGAGAATTGCTGGCAATTACTCCATTCAAAATGATTTCGATATGACCCATGTCGGGAAATATGTTCAAGAACTCATGAAAACCGTGCTGCCTATTATGGTAATTCATGATAATGATCTAGTCTCTGGCATTCTAAAATATTCTCTACATAGAAAAAGGTACCGTAATCCAAGACATATCCTTGATGTCAATTTTGATGACATTGACAATGTCATTGTCACAACTAAACCTATGAGCAGAGCAATGTTTGTTGGGCAGGAGAGGAAAGGGGCAGTAGAATAATATTTTCAAAGAATTCACTTTAATTTCAGAATTCTTGATTTCACTGGGTTTTGAATAAATAAATTATTATTCTTCAGTAAGTACAGTTTTTAAATGAAAAATCAATTGTAAATCGATTGATTATAATTAAACAAAATGCCTTTCAATTACAATAATGATTACATACAGCAGCGATAATTTCACGTATGTGATTGCAATTCCGGCTTGCTGATGAATGATAGATCTTGGACCTCGATGGTGAGTACGCTGTCGTCTATCATTGGACCAATGCTATTTGGCTGCGGGTCGACCCAACTCCGGCAGAAAGGTGAGTATGTGGAATTACTGCTAGCGGCGACCGTTGTACTGGAACACGGCAATCTGGGAAGGTAAAGCTTCTCGTAGGCGGAAACGAGCAATAAAGTAAAAGAAACACATTAATATAAGCCCAGCCACTAAGTATATCGTAAGGATCACGGCGCAACACAGAAAGAGTTATATAAGCATTACTACCATAGCACGCAATGCTGCCCACTGAGCGCAGCAGACCGACTAGGGCCCCATCGACACGACCTAACGCTAAAGGCACGCTACTGCTGCGACTTTGCTCCTCTCTCTCCCATGAGAGCGATGATTTGATTTCTGACAAATTCGCTGCTTGGCTGAGATGGTCGACTATCCTATCCTGGAAGACTTAGCATCGCTCCTGGCAGTGGATGGAAAGATGTCGGCTGAGCATTTCTTAATTGAAAGTTCCTCCTCTCTCTCTCTCTCCCACTTTTTGAAGTGGAAAGGCAGATGGTATTGCCTCCACGGAGTTTAAGATCTAAAAAGATCTTCAGATGGCATAATGCTACACCCAACGTAAAACCACCTCTAACGAGGCAACATAAACTTGGCCCACAGCTTTCGCTGTTCGGAAGCTAACACCCGACACCTACCCGCTTTGGCCACCCAGGTAGGCACAAATCCACCAGAAAATAAATCCTCTCTCTCCACTTTTGAAGTGGAGAGGCAGATGGTATTGCTTCCACGGAATTAAGATCTAAAATTATCTTACTGGTGGCATTATGCTACACCCAACATAAAAAACTTAAACACCTCTAACGAGGCAAACACCTCAAACGAGGCAACATGAACTTGGCCCACAGCTTTCACTGGTCGGAAGCCAACTCCCGACACCTACCCGCTTTGGAGAAATAGGTTTGCAATCTCAGTTGCTCTAATCATTGATGTACAGAATATGTTTCTGTCTTTTCGAGTTTCTTTGAAATAAATATTCGAAATCTGCTCCATCTTTTTGAATAGTACTGTATATTATGACTAGTTCACAAGGCAGGCAGGTTTACAGCCTGTGAAATTTATGTTTTGAGGATCAAAACCGTATATGTTGAAAGTGTGAAGGCAACAGAAAAAAGACTTCAATATATATATATCACAGTTATAAACAAAAAAGAATTGGTATAACCATAAAGGCATTGAAGGTATGACCATTATATTAGGGTTCTTTTATTTTTACTCACAGAAGAAAAATCCTGCGTAGTGGATTCTACATTTGAGCATCATTTCATTTACATTAGAAATGTACAATATTGTACATCAATGTTAATTTACAAATAGATACATGCTAATTATCTTACAAAATTTCAAGGAATACACAGTTAAAAATATAACTATTAGAATCATTGGAAAATATTTTTCCTTTCTTGGAACACGATCTGAACTGAAATCGCGAGGCATGTAAACAAAGCAAACAACGATAAGGGAGCTGGTGACCGAAGATCTCCTTCAGACATTTGTTTTTTTCTCACCAGATGGCGATGCTAATGGCGATTACTGAAAAAGATTGTCAGTTTTGCTTTCTGTGGTATACGAGGCATTAAAAACATCAGACTTTAGAGGAAGAAAGATTTTTGGAATTTAACCTGAGCAGTTAACGCATTATAATAATTAAATTTATAGAGCAACTTTAATGTTTTAATGTTCCTAAACATAAAAGTAATCTAATCAGATTTTGATCTTATGACGGAATTGTAAATTTTGAGAGATCTTATTAATTTGTGTTATCATCAGGTTTTTAAAATTAATATTTTAAAATGTTATCTAAGGTTTTTATGTAAATTCAGTAGTAACTTATATTAATTCTACCTCCGGGTATTGATGATTGGGTGTATTATGTTATTGAAATTTACAAGATTTGTCGAAATTAATAAGTTTGTTACACATTTTTAAATATCTCGAACATTTCGTAATAATAGAAATATTCAGATGAAAATTAAACCAATGGAAAGAATAAAATAACTTGGTAGCCTCTTAAAGTAAATTAAAATCAATATCTGTCTTACTTTCTTTTTTTTTGTAGATGTAGAGTGTTGTCGGTTGTTGTCCGCAAATGTATGTCGAGGAAGTCGTTCCACCCTCACAGGATTTGCAGTCATTATCGCCATAATTGTCGATCTTTTTCCAAACGGTCATATCAAGGGAGTCTTCACAATCACAATGATTGCCGTCCGAATCCTTCCATAAAATTATGTAATTTTTTATGTTGCACCCGTATGCACATTCACCCGGTTGAATTTTGTTTCCACCATTATACTTCGCAGGCAATTTGAAGCAGCCAAGACCTTCCTTTCCACTGGACTCGACAGAAACTTTATTTGATGATGAAGGACCTAAGGACAAATTAAAATATTATGAAAATTGGTTTTTTCTCTTCACATGTATTCTTCAGGGGTCGGCAACCTTTCAGCCATGTCATGCGAACCTAAGTTATGATATTATATAAGGAGCATTCAAAAAGAAATGAGCCAGAGGCCTAGGAACAGAAACCATCATCAGAAGTATTGGCCCTGGCTGTTGAGGCACTTGTCCCACTGTGACACAAGGCGGTGAATGGCTGTCTTGTAAAATTCCCGGGGCTGCATTGTGAACCAGTTCTGCACGTACTGCTTGACGTCGTTGTCCGAGGTGAATCGTTTGCCCCTCAGAGCCTTTTTTAGGGGACCAAAATGGCGTAATCGCAGGGAGACAGGTTGGACTGTATAGTGGGTGACCGAGAACCTCCCACTTGAAACGATCAGGCAAGCTCACCTGTGGGGTTGGACAATGCAAGACCTCATACGGCCAACACAATCACGGCACTCTTGCAGAAACCCCAGTGGGACAAGTGCCTCAACAGCCAGGGCCAATACTTCTGACATACAGGTACTGGTTTCTGTTCAAAGGCCTCCGGCTCGTTTCTTTTTGAATGCTCCTTATAGTATCAAGATTAATTCAATTATAATGAGCTCCAAAAACCCATTATAATCAGATTCTATGTTCTTGATGATTCATTAGTTTAAAATGCATAAGATCATACGGGGTGTCCCAAAAATGAATGATGATTTGAAAATTCAATTAACGAAAAACAGAAAACGATAGAAATGTACGGTTTGCTGCGTTCTGCTTAGGAAACCAGGGAATTTATTACATCGTCACAATCCACAAAATATAGCTGAACTGGAACAATACATCTCTGCTGCATGTCAGACCATTCCAACTGAAATGTTTGCACGGGCGTCTGTGAATTTTGTTCTCAGACTGCGCCATGTTGTTGTTGGTTATTTTGAAAACATTGTTTTATAGTTTTTCCTAAAGCTCTATATGTATATACAGAGCTTTAGTTTTCCCCCATCAACAGCGCCATCTGTTGACGAATTTTGTAACTAATTTTGAAACTTGGTGCGAATAAATTCCCTGGTTTCCTATGTACATTTCTATTGCCTTTTGCTTTTTGTTAATTGATTTTTCAAATCGTTGCTCATTCTTGGGACACTATATTAAAAGTCTAAAACTCCAATCAGAGTGTCATTGAAATCGCTCTGCATGCCATGCCTCGCGTAGGTTGCCAACCCTGCTTTGGCTAAATCTTGTGTAAAGATCGTATTAATCCATTACAATGGAACACCAGTTATACAATCATCATAGGTCTAAACCTTATTAAAATATAAAAGATTTATATAAAATATGCATATTTGGGAAGACTATTGCTCTCATGTTTATTCTAATTATTTAACTGGGTAAACTCTTGAAAGACCTGATATTAATATTTAATCATAATTTGAATAGATAAAAAGAACGTGCGTGATCCCTATCTAGATTTTATCATGACAAGATGATTAATGAGCACTGATTGCAGAATATTTATTATTATTATTATTATTATTATTATTATTATTATTATTATTGAATATACAATATATAATAGGTATACAACACTATCGTCCTAATAGCTTTTACCTGCAAGATTAGAAAATGGACACTACTTTTTAACAACAATCACCCTAATATACAATAGCCAACAATCATAACCAACAATTACAATCAACTTAGTTTCATCACCTTTATATCAATTGTTAAATTCTCATTTCAACTGTTTTCAACATTCAAATATTTAATCAACTGATGATGAGAAAAAAATTCTCGAAAACGTTTTTATATGAAATTTATCCCAAAAATTGGGATCAACCCTTCAAAATTTCATCTGTACTTCAAGATTATCGTTTTCCCCTATCAACATTATCTGCACAAGAACTTCATCTACATCCTCAATAGACTGGTTTTATTTCTACCATCAACAACATCTTCAATAGACTACATCCTTGAGTTTTCTTTCATCTCCCAAGTTTCTTCAAGATTGGTGACTTTAATTTTAATTTTTGTTTTTATTATTTCACGATTTTCCCCATTTTAAGGAGACTAAACTCATTTTAAATTTAAATTACTCCTATTTGATTCTTGATATTTTAATTTTGCAATATTATATCACTTTTCAAATTATTTCACCAGTGATTGTGAATCACATTTCTCTGATTTATGTGCTTATGTATTTTTATCCAGTATCTTCATTATAGAGGGTGATTCAAATTCAATGTAAAAAAACTTTTAGGGGAGATAGTGTGGGTGATTCTAAGCAAACAATTTCTTATGCACATGGGTGCGAATTTGAATGATAACTGAGATATGAACAGAAATAAAAATAATAATTGGATCTATGAGGATTTTATACACGCCATACCTCAGATGTTTAAATTATTAATGAAAAAATTATTGATGAAAAAAATAGAAATTTTGGAGGAATAAAAATAGATAGAAAAAAAAAGAAATAAAAATGCCGCCACTAAAATCAACAGGTTAACAAGAATATAACTCGTAAAACGATTTTCAAATATGCTGAAAAGTAGAATATAAAAATTTGTTGTTTAATATTACTGTAATATTTTTATATACAGCAATGGCGAAAACTGCATGTTACTTTACGTATTCGATTGCAGCGCTCACACAAATCTTTCCAAACGCGCGCGAAATGAGAATGAAATCCTCGCACGTCTAAATGTTTTAAACTACTGGGCCTATATTCTTTCCAAGGAGCTTTAGCTCTGACGCAGATGTAATTTTAATATCTTACTTTTACTTGCACTTGGTTTAAATAAACAGTGGAAATTAGTGATGTCAAGATCCGGATAATTCAAGATCCGGATATCCGGTTCTTTTTTTCGGACCTAGGTCCGAGATCCGAGAACCGGATGTTGGTCATAAATCCGAGATCCGGATCTTGGATCCGAGATCCGAAAATCGGATCCTAGACAGGAAATTGTGTATATGCAAACTTTTTCTGAAAGCAGTTTATAAAAGCTTTTATTAAGTGATAGCCTAGTCCTCTTAAGTCCTAATTAGTCTTAATACGCATCCAGCGAAAGGATCCGAGATCCGGATCCGATATCCGAGATCCGAAATCCGGATCTGATATCCGATATCCGAAATCTGGATCCGATATCAGAGATCCGAAATCCGAGATCCGGATACGGACCCGGATCCGGATATTTCTAGATCCGAATCCGGATATTATCAGATCCGAATCAGAGATCCGGATCCAACGGACATCACTAGTGGAAATACCTTTGATTCTATATGCATTCACGTCATTTTAAAATATAGGCCTAACTTCAATTAGCCATTTTAACAATAGGCCTAACATTATTTAGTCATTTTAACTGTAGGCCTAACATTATTTAGTCATTTTAACTGTAGGCCTAACATAAATTAGCCATTTTTAACAATAGGCCTAACATTAATTAGCCATTTTTAACAATAGGCCTAACAATATTTAGTCATTTTAACTGTAGGCCTAACATAAATTAGCCATTTTTAACAATAGGCCTAACATTAATTAGCCATTTTTAACAATAGGCCTAAGATTAATTAGCTATTTTGAACTATAGGCCTAACATTATTTAGTCATTTTTAACTATAAGCCTAACATTAATTAGCCATTTTTAACTATAAGCCTAATATTAATTAGCCATTTTTAACAACAGGCCTAACATTATTTAGTCATTTTAAGTATAGGCCTAACATTAATTAGTCATTTTAACTGTAGGCCTAACATAAATTAGCCATTTTTAAAATAGGCCTAACTTTAATTAGCCATTTTTAACTATAAGCCTAACATTAATCAGCCATTTTTAACAACAGGCCTAACATTATTTAGTCATTTTAACTATAGGCCTAACGTTATTTAGCCATTTTTAACCATCGCCCTAACATTAATTAACACATTTAACAATAGGCCTAACAGCACTGAATTTTAAAATGAAATGAGCACGTGCATCAAGAAAGCTTCATAACGGGCACGTGCTCCAGGCTGCCATCAACAATGCTTAAATGATAAACAAAAAGTAACACTGTATTCACTTATGACTCGTCGGTAGGATTCGATTGATATATTACATGCCCTAAGTTCATATTCTTAACATTAGTGCACGTGCTTGAAGGGGTCCACGAGCGCTCATCAAAAGTTGATATATCGCTGTTAAGTTCTTCCATTTTCACGTTTTCGTGCAAACGATGGCTGGCCAGGCACATAAAAGTACTGATCATGCTTGTATTCTTATATATAGCTTTAGCTAAAGCTCGTAATAAGGGGTCATTGAAGTACTTTTTGGGGGTCATTTTCTCGGACGTAGCATTTCGAAAACCGAAAAGAATGTCATATTCGTCTTGTGCTCGTCATTCCCGTTCGAATGACATATTACATGCCTTATGCTCGGTTCACATTGAGCCGGCAAGGCGGCGAAGCGGCAACCGTTGACGCATGCGCACTACATCCAAGGCCAACTAGAAATAGGTCAAGTGCCGCGGCCGGCAAAAAGCCAGGCGGCAATGTTGAAATTTGTTCAACTTTTGCCGGTTGCAGGCTCATCCAATCACGTTCGACTACTGGAGCAAGTGATCAAAAGAATGATGGCGGATCACAATTTTATAGTGAAATAGAAAAAAGAGAATGCACTTTATTTTGTACATGTGAAATTATAAATTGCTATTGTCCTTCAGCTTTTTACATCGTTAAATAGATAAGTTTGGTTAAATTTTAATTAGATAATTCAGTTGGAAATTAGCAAGTTTTAGAACAGAAACGTGATCACGAATTTGGTTTTCGATCGCTTCGATTGAAAATATTGCCGATCGATGTTGGCGACAATCAAATTTAAAAATAATCTTGAAGACTTTTTATAAATACGAGAAAATATGCACACTGAATGAACAAATATAAATAAAACTAGAGTTTATTTGTATATTCTGTTTTGTTATGTTTTAATTATGCTTTCTCAGCGACAGTTGAACTTCTTTATAACGAACTCTGATATAAAAAAAAAAAATAAACGAAACAATTCGGAATTCTTAAATTGTGCCAATTGGCCTTTCAACAGTGATAAAACAAATTCCGAATTGTCTCAGATATAGAAAATTTCGGATATTACAAATTTCTATGAAACGTGAACTTCGTCCAGTTTTACTTCAATAACTTAAGATCGACACGACGCCATCTTCCCTTGCCGCTTCTCTCGTGCCGGTCCAGTGGGAACAACTCGCGCGGGCGGCAGAGGAGACAGGAGGGGGGAGGCAGAAAAAGACGCTTTGCCGCCTTGCCGGTCCAATGTGTACGGGGCATTATATTGCCAATAAAAAAATTTAATGGGGGGGTTTGGGTCTCAATAGTCACGTGACTGTTAGACCGATTTCGACGACAAACTAATCAGGAAGGCTCTCTATCGAACAGCGAAAAAAGAACTTGAAAAAGTTAAAGCATTCTCGAGAAATCGTCGGACATACAGACGGACGGACAGACAGACACACAAACAGAGCGAAACCAATATATGCTTTTCAGCATATAATAACTCAGATTCTGTAACGCCTAGGATAATGAATTTTGGAGGAATAATAGGGTACATAAAACTGTGTAAAAAGACAAACAACTGAAACATCACGCATTGTTACACCATCATATTTCGACAGTTGTTAATTATATTTCCACCATTTTACTTTCGATTTCACGGGCGCGGCTATCTTTAAGTTTCGAACGTCCGCCATTACGTCCACCTCTGAGTGTAGCCATCGCATATGTTTCACCAGGGCCGTCCAAATCGTTCACGTCGTCCGCGTGCAACATAAAAATCTCACGGGCAAAGCCAAGGAGTAGTCCAAAACTCAGGAGGGGAGTGGATACAGCTTTTTTCCTATGCAGTGTTACCAGACTTTAGGGGGCAAATCCATTAAATGAGGCCTTATTTCTTTTGTTACTGACACTTGCTATGCATAACATGGCGCACATTCCGAAAAAGCATAAAATCACTGAACCAGTATTTAAACCGGAGTGAGAGAATCTATTTGTTTTTTTTTTCATTTAACACGGATCGGATTCTAAATGCTTAATATGCAATCGTGTCCTATTGGGAAAGAGAAAATACAATTCTACCCGACATCGAAAAGATTGTCACATTAAAACGAAGGAAATAAAATGGTAAGCTGCCTCGGGTTTTTTTTTTTACAGTATCGAATTGATAATAAGCAACTCGACTTTAAGGAACTGGTCAACGTAATGTGCATAGAGGGGGAAGGAAAATTACCCGCGTGTACGGGCGCTGCCCGCGGACGGAAATCTTGGACAGCCCTGGTTTACACATACGGTGGCTACGTTCTGAGCTCTCGGGTCTTCGAATTCCTCTCATCCACTCTTAAATTTTAGCATTACTGCCTATAATTTCGCATCGTTAATTAAAGATATCTGAAATCGGATAGTGTGTACAACATTCCTGCTCTAATTTTAATATTTAACGGTTGGTTTGGTTGGCCCCTTTCAAATACTATGATCATTTCAGGTCGGCTTTAACGTGCAGCCGGCAAACGACTACACGGGACCATCGACTTTACTTCCCTTCCGAAGGAAGTGCGTGATCTAAGGATTTCCCACTAAAAATCCTCGTCGTCTTTGGCCGGGATCGAACCCGCGTATTCGGGCATCAGAGGGGAACACGCAACCACTGAGCCACCGAGGCCGATAATACAGTGGCAAGTGATGAACATGAGCTACATGTTTATGTCGAGTTGCAATTGCATTCTTTAGTCTATTTTCGACGCGATTAAATGACGGTAAAAAAAAAATTAGACTGCATGTAAAAATGTCTTTATTTGCTTACTTTAAAACCTGTTTATAATTATATTTCAAATTATGAACATAAATTAATTCTTCAGAAGATGTGATGTGAAGTGACCAATTGTTTCATATTTCGACATTTACATTTATTTGACTGAATCAAAAGCATTTGATCATGAGCAGATGAAAGCATATAACCAAGAGCACATATGGAACATACAGGGTCGGGACACATTAACATGACCACCTCTTCTCGAACATGTTGGAACGTCCCATGGTATGCAGATGAAAAATCATTGCATATCATTAAAAGCTGACAACAGCAGACGTGTAGTAGCATCCGTTAACACAGCAATTGTCGCCGTCATGGGCAGAGCAAGTGACCTGTCGGACCTCCAAAAGGGGATGATCAACGCTATCGGGCTAAGGGGGGGGGGGGGCAGCATTTCAGAAACGGCCACTTGTGTGAACTGCTCTAGGGCTGCCGTTGTGAAAGTGTACCGCAACTGGACGAACCAGACAGTTTCGAGCAACCGAAGAGGTAACTGTGGGGCCCCACGGGCCATCGATCCTAAAGGCGAGCGTCGGTTACGACGCATGGTCAAGACCAATCGGCGTGCCACTGTTGAGCAACTGACACAGCAAAAGAACAGTGGGGCCACTAGACGTGTCAGCACCAAGACAGTGCAATGATCCCTCTTGAAGATGGGGCTCCGGAGCAGGCATATGGTAACAGCACCCATGTTGACACCTGTGCATCGCCCAAAACGTCTCCAATTCGCAATGGACTATTGCCATTGGACCTCGGCCGAGTGGCAAAGGGTTGCTTTCTCTGACGAGTCGCGGTTTCTGGTGAACAGAGTGGACGGACGATGGAGAATTCGCCGGGAAGCATCTGAGAACAGGCATCCCGACACCATCGTTGGCAGACGACAGGCTGGTGGTGGAGGTGTGACTGTTTGGGGGATGTTTTCGTGGTATGGTCTGAGTCCACTGATACCGCTGGAGGGTACAGTGAATGCTGTTCGTTACTTGACGATCGTCGCAGACCAGGTACACCCCTTCATGTAGACAGTGTTTCCTCATGGTGATGGCACCTTTCAACAGGACAATGCTCCCTGCCAAATTGCCAAAATTGTCCACGACTGGTTCGAGGAGCATGAGGATGAATTCAAGTTACTCCCATGGCCACCAAACTCCCTGGACCTTAACCCCATTGAACATTTGTGGGACCATCTCAATCGCCATGCCCGCAAGCTGGACCCTCCACCACGCACGGTGATGGAATTACGGGATGCCAAATGGTTCCAGATACCTGCAACCACCTTTCGAGGACTTATTGACTCTCTGCCACGTTGACTAGCTGCTGTGCTTGCCGCCAAAGGCAGATATTCCGGATACTAGCAGGTGGTCATATTAATGTGTCTCGACCCTGTATATATGCTCCTTATGTACTCTTGATATAACTATTTTCTAAGTGTATTTGTTGAGCCAGTGTATTTTAACAAAAGGAACATATTACATATCTTAAAGCAAAGGCCATCTCTTCTCAGTGAAGTAAAAATACAAGGTTATAATATATAAAACGTGGCTCATCTTTATATATAAAAATTCAGGCTCAGGGTGCGTCTGTAAATGTTCTAAAAACTTTTGAACCACTTACCCGATTGAGCTAATATTTGCAACATATATTCCTTAGGTCCTGAGTAAGGTTTACATGTCCCTAAAGTAGTAGGGGAAGGGGTAAAAATCATATATCTTGGTTTATGTTTGTTTGTTTACTCAAGAGATGGCGCCAGAGCTTATCTTTTCCTTGAAACCGAAACTGGACTAACTGCGCAGAAGCAGTTTAGCAAAAAAACTTCCGGATGTGTACTATTGTTTGTACATTTCAAGGTAGGAAACGCAAGTTTTTTGCTGTCCTGCTTCTGCGCAGTTACTCCAGTCTCAGTTTCATTGGAAAGGTCTATATAAAAATTTAGGCTGCGTCTGTAAATGTTCTCAAAACTTTTGAACCACTTATCCTTTTGAGCTCATACTTGCACCAGATGTTCGTTAGGTTCAGGGTAAGGTTTACATGTGCCGAGTGTCAGGTTGGCCCAAAGGAGAAAGGGTAAAAATAATTATACGCGCGGACCAGCAATGGGTGAGGTCAAAAATGCTAACACAGAGTTGAGTTAGTGAAGAAAGCCATTGTTGCTATGATATTCAACAATACGTTAACAATCGAGCAATAATCAATGCTTCAAAAACCCAACTCGGTATTTGCATTTTTGACCTCGCCCAATGTATGTCATGTCCTACAATGCAGAGTAAAGTTTCTGCAACAATAGGTCATAAAAAATTACTTTGGCTATGGCCATGGATGAAGAAATACAGGATGGGAAACTCCATTGTTTAAAGCGTGATTTTTTTTTCACTGGCGCTCTCTGGCCATTTGCGTGGGCATTACTCTCTGTCCAGCAGACAATTTTACTTTTCCTAATTGGCCTCGATGGCTCAGTGGTTGCGTGATCTCCTCTGATCAACACCTCCAAGACAGAAGGCCTGATAACGGAAACGTCATACATTGTTACATCTTCATTAGTCGATCAAATTTAGGGCTTATTATTGGTAGAAATAGGATTAACAATGGTCGACTAATGATGATGTAACAGTGTATGACGTTTCCGTTATCAGCCCTTCTGTCTAGGTGGTGTTGCTCTGATGCCCGTAGATGTGGCATTCTGTTCGAACGACGAGGATTTTTGCAGGGGGAAATTACTATTATATACAAGAAAGAGCGAAATTCATTCATTCATTCATTCATTACGAAATCTCCAGAACTATGAAGCCTACAAAACTTGAAATTCGGCAGGTATATTTCTCTCGGCTTCTAGGTGATAGAGGGATAAAATCTAAGCAACATTTACCTCTTTCATTTTTTTCTCTGGGGCATTGTTTTTGAGATAAAAAAGTTGAAATCCTACCTACAGGAAACAGTTGTTTGGAATCTGTGGAGACAATTAAAGATATTGGCATACGAGACACCAGTGGGATCCGATGAAGAGCTGGTAGCTGGAATCGCCATAGCTGCGGGCCAGATTCTCGAAGAACCAGGAACTTTTGAACTTTTTACGTCAGTCCATGCGGCGATGTTGTGAAGCATGCGTTCATGCCACAGGGAGTGAATTAGAACACTTATTATTGATGAAAATAGGAAGAAAAATTCCACAGCCTGGGTTCGAACCAGGAACTTTCTGCTCACCGTGCAGACGCGCCAACCAATTGCGCGACTGTGGGCATGGAAGCATTAACGCTATTTACATGTCCTTAGGGCTGGTTGGAGAAGTACCCAGTTCGTAGATTTTTATTTATTTTTTAAAAATTTTGTATTACGAAAAATTCTAATAAAAAGCAATTCATTAGAAGCGTCATATACTACTTTATGTTTGTGCAAAATTTTAACACTCTTACTTTAGTAACAAAAAAGTTGTCGAGTTTTATTCCGAACTTTCCTACTGCGTATAATCGTTCTCCGTATTGGAACTTTTAAAGTTTTGAACCCAATTTTATCAATGAAGTCAAAGAGATAGAGAGTGGGTCTTGAAGACATTCCTATTCTACTTTTTGAAGGACTTTAAGAATCCGAAATCAAATTTCAGAAATTCAAAATTTTTAGTGCACAAGCAAAGTCTTGGGGGGCAGCAGTCATATGGCGGCAGTGTCTGTGAGTATTTATTGAAAAATACTGTATTTTTGGAATTCTAACTTCGTATTCTTAAGCACATGAAAAATTAGAATAGGAATGTTTATAAGACACACTCTATCTCTTTGACTTCGTCGATAAAATTGGGTTCGAAACTTTAAAAATTCTACACTTTCAGGGCTTCTATCTCCTAAACGGTCGGATCAACTGAAAAAACACCAAGAACAAAACATTTCTTGATAACTGTGAACAATCTGAATATAAGATTAAAATAGGGGTAACTATTTAAGATTTCAAAGTACTCCCTCCCCCCAACTAATGAATTTTCTCCACGAAATAACTCACTATTGATTATGGACATTTTTTCGTACAATGCTTAATTTCCGAGATATCTGCCATGATACCAGACTTTTTGACACCCTGTATATCAAACAACTTGGAATGACGTGTCATGAATGAATCTAAATTAAAATTATTGATAGTCTAAATTGGTTCAAAAGCACCTGGGATTTAATGGAACCATTGTGGTTCACTGAAACTTTCTATGCTAATATGTGGCATGTAATATATCAAAACACTTAGAATGATGCGTCATGAATTTACATAACGTAATGATAATCCAAATTGGTTCAATGCTACGTGGTTTAATGGTATCATTATGGTTCATTGGAAGTTTCAATGCTAAGATAGGATGTGTTATACATCAAATAACTTGGAATGACGTTTCATAAATGAATACAACGTAAAATTAATGATAGTTGAAATTGTTTTAAAGGCACCTGGTTCAGTAGAACCATTATGGTTCATTGGGACATTCAATGCTGAGATATGGCAAGTTATATAAGAAACAACTTGGAACGGTGTGTAATGAATGACTACAACGTAAAATTAATGTTGGTCGAATTAGTTCGAAGGCGCCTGCTTTAATGGTACCATTATGTTCAATGGAACTTTAAATGCTAAGATATGGCATGTTTTATATCAAACAACTTGGAATGATCTGTCATGAATGAATATAAACTCAGATTATTGATAGTCGATATAGGATCAAAGGTGCCTGGTTTAGTGGAAACATTATGGTTTAATGGAACTCTCAATTCTAAGATATGGCATGTAATATATCAAAAATCTTGGATTGATGTGTAATGATGAATACAACGTAAAATTAAAGATAGTCGAATTTGGTTCGAAGGCACCTGGTTTAGTAAAAACATTGTGGTTCCTTGGACCTTTCAATGCTAAGATATGGCATGCAATATATCAAACAACTTGGAATGATGTGTAACAATGAATACAACATAAAATTAATGATATTTCAAATTTGTTCAAATGTACGTGGTTTAATGGTATCATTATGGTCTATTAGAAACTTTCAATGTTAACATAGGGGAGTTGTAATGTATGGTTTCGCGAAAGGTTTAGTTTAGCCTTTCGGTACTTGATTACGTCATTTCTTAATGGTTTATTATTTCTAAACGTTTTTCATGTGCGCCTGTTGGCTGTGTATTAACTTTCAGATGAATCAAAATTTCTTCGAATTTGAGCTCGAACAACGAAAAAAGCTTTCAATTTAAATAGAAAAATTTCGTGTTGAAAATTCAAAAATATTTCTTTTAAAAATATCCCAATGCATGGCGTCTTCAAATAAGGCCCTTTAGCAGAACCTAAAACATGTATTTTTTCTATATAAATTTTGAGCTTTTTACATGTGTTTTGAATATTCACACACAGAAATTGCAACATTTCATAAAAACCAGCCCGAGCAACGCCGGGTAAACAGCTAGTTTATTATATACAAGGCACTGAGCTATGGCATGGTCTTCATTCATCCATGGCTGTGGGCATGTTAAAATGGCGGTCGCACAGTGAGATATCTGGCGGATTCAATGCAGATATCAGACTTGCAAAAGGTGGAAATTTGACCGACTTATGATGACGTAACAACGTATGACGTTTCAGTTGTTTGGGTTTCTTTGTAGGATCTCAAATGCAAGGAAGGGTATTAATATGCGGGTGTGGGAATTTCCGTACTATGTAATAAGTACTTAGAATTTTGGCTTTCTGCAAGTTCGGGTTTGTATATGTGTGGGTTTAAATTCAGTGTTGACAGGCTTTTGTGTAATGAGTGACAGAAATAACGATAGGAACAATGTGTACTCTGATAACTCCCCAAAGATGTTTTTATTTCATGTGCAGGGATTTTGTCAGTGTGTCTTTTATGTGCACTGGGGATGGAGATATCAATTATATAGGTTACTTTGATTTGCTTATTTACGAGTGTAATATCTGATCTGTTATGAGGGATAATTTTTGTCTGTGTTATAGCTCTGTCAGAATATAACTTTGTGCCATATTCTCTAAGAGAGTGTGGATATGTATTTATATTATGGAGTGTTGATGTCCCAAAGCTAGACATTGAGATATAATATTGGTTATGCCTATATAAATAGTCTGACTGCGTGAGTATTTTTGCAACTGGATATGATGTGTTGGGTAGTTTCTTCTGTGATATGGCATTTGCTGCAAGTCCCATCAGTCGAATTTTTGATAATGTTATTTGGAGATTTTAGTGTTAATAACTTGGCAGTTGTGTATGGCAATCACTGTTCCTTCAGTTTCTCTCGAGACTCCTCAGAAGAGGGTGGACTTCTGTACGAAGCTTGGTTTGATATTAATGCTTTTGTTCTTTACCTCTAGTTAATCATGGATCAAGGCTCTTCGTCGATTAAACTGTTAAGGTTGCCGACATTGGTTGTAGTTCAACCCTTTACAGATTTCATTCGTTTTACTAGATTTCGTAAGGCTCTGCGATGTATGGCAGTATTTATGTTAGAAATGGCTGTTGTGATGTTCGTTTTCAGCTGAACAATCGTGTGTGGACTATTCAAGTATACCGCATTTTTAAATAACCCTATTAGAAAATTGTGCCCCCCTCCCAGCTCGTCATATTTATTACCCCCTGATTTCTTCCTTTTGTTATTTACGAAAGAGGATGTCATTTCGAATATTTATTGTAACAACTAAAGTTTGTCTGGTAAAACGAACACGCTTTTGTATTCACGAAAGAGGACGTCATTTTGAATTTTTATTGTAAGACCTAAAGTTTGTCTTCTAAAAATAAAAGCAAACATTTCAACTAATCTTTATGATACTTTACTTTCATTTAAATTCTCAAACTTACTTTTGAATTCTCTTACATACGTTAAGCGCACATCGTGAAATCGCACAATTCACGAAATGCGAAAATGCTCCTTTCATAAATTGTACAACACCTTTGCACAGTTCGTAAAATGTGCAGAATTTTACACAATTCATGAAATGGGCACAACGATTCCTGCCTCCAACCAGTGCATTCGCTATGCGCTTGGGGAAACGGTCAGGGGCTGCGCATGCCTTTACCCAGGAGAAGAAATTGGTAAAGCGACAACGGGAAAGGAATCCGAGTTAGTGGAGGAAGCCAAACGATATCGACTGGATATCATAGGTATTACCTTTATGAAACATCCGGGTTCTGGAACTGTGGACTTAGGAAGATGGAAGCTTTTCTACTCGTTTGTCGACCCTAGCATGAT
Source organism: Rhysida immarginata (assembly GCA_023313115.1). Classification (NCBI taxonomy): domain Eukaryota; kingdom Metazoa; phylum Arthropoda; class Chilopoda; order Scolopendromorpha; family Scolopendridae; genus Rhysida; species Rhysida immarginata. The sequence goes on along the minus strand of JAHWFO010045937.1, from coordinate 86,314 downwards.
TGCCCAGGCGGGAGTGGGGATATTCACAAGTCCACGGCTAGCGGATTTTGCTGCAGATTGGACCCCCTTAAGTGGGTGGACTGTGTCTTTTGAAGTTTCAGATAGGGAAACGGTCTCTCTCTCTCTCTCTCTCTCTCTCTCTCTCTCTCTCTCTCTCTATTTTGTTACGTGTGCTCCGAATGCAGTCACAGAGTACCCACTCTTTCTAGATGAAGTTGATGCTGCTCTTAGCAGGAGAGGTAGTGCAGATTCTACCATCCTGGTGGGCGACTTCAATGCACATGTAGGGGTTGATGACCAAACGTGGAAACACGTGATTGGGAGGAATGCTGATCCCGATTTAAATGCGAATGGGAAGTGCTTGTTGAATCTCTGTTGTAACAATGGACTTTCTATCACAAACACCTTCTTCCAGCACAGGGATTTTGTAATCGTGTCAGTTGACTTATTACGATCAGTGTTGGATACTCGTGTGAGGAGAGGGGCAGAACTATCAACTGATCATCACCTTGTTGTCTGCACTTTGCGGTTCTCTGAATCCATGCCAACCAAGCGAGGTACTCAGTAAAGACAGTCCTGGCGCATCAAATGGGAGGCATTGGAGGATAGAGCTGTGAGGAAGACCTAACTTGACATATCTTCTAGTTTCAAAGAACTACCCAGTGATCGTGGTACTGTTGAAGAGCAGTGGTAGTTGTTTAAAACTGCTGTGATAACTTCGGCTGCTTTGTGCTGTGATCGTCAGCGGCTGAGTGTGGTGCAGGGTGGTGAGAAAAAGACTGCATGGTGGAACGGTGAAGTCCAAGAAGCTGTCAAAGCAAATAAATCACCTTCGAGTCGAGTGCGGTACACTGAGGCGCGAAAAGCAGCAGCAAAGACAGTATCAACAGCTAAAGCCTAGGCCTGGGAGAAGTTTGGAGAGAAATTGAAGGCAGACTATGGTCAGCAAACAAGGTATTCTAGCAGACCGTGCGCCGCCTCTACGGAAAGAAGTCTCTTTCATCACAAACTATTAAGAGTTCAGATGGGAGGCTACAGAAAACGGAGGAGAGTATATTGCATAGGTGGAAGGAATACTTTGCATCTCTTCTTAATCCGGTGACGGCAAAAATTGAGGCACATGAGACGCATCTTGGAGCGGAGAATAGTCACGGTAGTGTCACCGAAGCAGAAGTCAGATGGGCAATTAAGTCCCTGAAGACTGGCAAAGCTGCAGGTGATGATAGAATCCGGTTCGAGATGTTAAAGGCCTTAATTCAGGATGGTATCCTGTGGCTGACTCGTGTGTGTGTGTGTCAGGTTGCTTGGATATCTGGCCAGGCCCCTAAGCAATGGCAGACAGGAATTGTAATCCCTATCTTCAAAAAGGGAGATCAGAGAGATTGCAACAACTATCAAGGCATCTCTTTGCTCAGCATTCCTGGGAAAATGTACGCTAATTGTCTGGAGAAAAGAAGTCGGGAAATAGTCGACTCCAAACTATCGGGGGAGCAGTGTGGTTTCCGACCTGGCCGAAGCACGACGGATCACATCTTTGCTCTAAGGCAAAACTTTGAGAAATCCTGGGAATAAGCAAAAGATGTCTATGCTTGCTTTGTGGACCTCGAAAAAGCATATGACAGAGTTCCTCGGGAGAAGCTCTGGCAAGTGTTGCAAGAGTATGGAGTGGATGGGCAATTACTGGTTCTATCATGTCTCTGTGCGAAAGCTCTGAGATGTGTGTCCGGATAAATAGCATTAAGTCAAAACCGTTCACCGTGGGTGTTGGACTCCGCCAAGGGTACGTACTGTCGCCCCTCTTGTTCATTATCTTTATGGACTGGATAGACAGGGATAGCCGAGGCGATGAGCGTGTTTGTGTTGGCGACTGTTTGGTAGAGAGGATGCTCTTTACTGACGACTTTGTCCTCTTTGGGTCTTCTCGCACCAACCTTCAGCATGCACTAGACCAGTTTGCAGCCAAATGTGAAAAGGCTGGGATGAAGATCAGTGTGGCTAAGACTGAGGCTCTGATCCTTTCAAGAGAGCCTTCTCAGTGCGCTCTCCATGTTAGGGGAGCCCTATTGAGACAGGTAGAGAAGTTCAAGTATCTCGGGATTGCATTCACGAGTGATGGGGGGGAGGGGGGGAGGGGGGGCAGGATAAAGAGTTGGATGCTCGGATTGGTGCAGCAAGCTGTGTCAGACGTGAACTGTGGCGATCCGTGGTAACGAAATGTGAGCTGGGAAACAAAGCCAAGCTCTCCATTTTCAAATCTATCTTTGTCCCCATTCTCACCTACGGTCATGAGTCTTTGGTAATGACTGAAAGAGTGGGGTACAGCGGCCGAAATGAGATTTCTGAGAGGTGTAGCAGGTTTTACCTACTAGATAGAGTGCACAGCAGCACAATAAGGGAATCTTTAAGTGTTGAGCCGCTACTTCTCTGCAATGAGAGATCTCAGTTGCGCTGCTTGTATGGCCACGTGATACGGATGCTGCAAACTGGTCTTCCTAGGCAGTTGTTATTTTCCAAGCCTGTGGGTAAGAGACCAGGGGGTCGGCCTAGAACCAGTTGGCTAGACTACATGGAGAATCTGGGTTTGAGTCGTTTGGGTATTACCAGGGAGGACATGCGCCTGTTGGCAGAAGATCGCGATCGCTGGTGATCCTCCATAGGGTTGCTGCCCTCGCTATCCCAACGGATAAGTGGGTTTGAAAAGTTAGTAAGCAAGTATTTTAGTAAGGTTAATTACTCACTGATATCAGTTACAGTGAGCGCTATAAATATTAGGGTTACAGTGAGTACCAGGGTTCAAAAGATTTTCTTGCAAGACATGTTGTATTGATAAACAGTGAGCATCAGGGTTCCACGCTTTTATGTTTTATTATAATATCTCTTCAAACCGGCGTCAATAATTTGTAAAATTAATTGTTTGGTCTAACAATCAATTCGCATAAAATCGTTCCTCCGCAAATCGGCAACCAAGTTGCCCACTTGTGAAGGGACGAGTGAAATGAATTAGTTAGTAACTTTAGAACTAGTGTTGAGCGATACTCAATTGAAGTACTCGATACTCGATACCAAAAAAAAAATGGACAAGTGCGAGTCGAACTCGCGTGGAGAGGGTTCCGTACGATGAATATTTTATCTACCATGTTTTTTTTAAAATCTGACCCAAATTTGTAAAAAACATATGTATGGTACCGGATTGTAGAGGGAAATTGCTGAATATACAGGGTGGTCCATGTCTGCCCCCCCCCCCTTTTTTTTTTTTAACCGAAGCGGAAAGGTGGGTTTGATGAATCCAATGAATAGGAAGTTGTGGGTGGCCTATCCCATGGTGCACTTTTCATCATCTCAAATATGCAAATTAGGACACATTCAAAATTTATCTCAAAAACCGTAAGGGATAGAGAAAAAAACCCAATTGCAAACTTGTTCAGCATAAAAAAACAAACAAAACAAAACAAAAAAATCATCCAAATCGGACCAACCAATCACCCACAATCACGCGGTGACTGTCGTAGCTTACAAACAGTCACACTGCACAAGAAAAACTCAATGTTGATATTTCCGCCAAGTAAAGCATGCAAATCAAAAAATTAACATAAATTACTATACTCGCATTCACTTTCATGCGGAAAAGCAAAAAAAGGCATGTTTCAGCACACAGAAGACAGAACAATTCCAGGATGGCAAGCTACACAGTTCCGGAAATGGTCAACATGATCTTCTGATTGTGGGTGATTGGTTGGTCCGATTTGGATGAATTTTTTTTGTTTTGTTTGTTTTTTTATGCTGAACAAGTTTGCAATTGGGTTTTTTTCTCTATCCCTTACGGTTTTTGAGATAAATTTTGAATGTGTCCTAATTTGCATATTTGGGATGATGAAAAGTGCACCATGGGATAGGCCACCCACAACTTCCTATTCATTGGATTCATCAAAATTGACATATCTGCTCCGGTTCAAAAAATAAAAGGGGGGGACGGGACAGACTTATAGACCATCCTGTATTGCCTATTGCTGAATTCTGTCTTGTCATATATTCTTGAATACGTGGAGTAAGACGGAGTGATAAAAGGTGTTCTGATATTTCATTCTTTGATTTGTCCTTAAAATTAATATTGAAGCCTCCTGCTATAATAATCTTTTCGTGTGCACTGATAGCATTCTTAAAGCATTCGACGGCAATTTTCGGAAGGCATTTTGGTGATTTATATACGGTTAAGAATTGAACACCAAATGCTTTGAATTGGAGGCGTTCACAATGCCCACCCCCTGGACTATCTATAAATAAAACCTGAAGAATTGACCGACCGGCCGACTTTGCGAATAGAGTAACGATTTTTTAATTAATTAACATCGTTCTGGCAATGCAGTACCACACATTCGCAACTGGTTTTTATTAAAATTTAAATAAAAACTAAATTTAATTTAAGAATTTAAAATAGGTAAAATTACTTATTTAGGATTTTAATTTGATTTTCCTACTGTATTTATTCTAGCGCGAATTCTTTTTAATGATAATTGATATATTAAAAAACCTAGCTAACGTTGGCTGTGAGTTAAAAAAACTATGACATCAGTATTTTCTCGGAATTTAACAATCAATGTTGTTTCGTTCGTTGGAAACAATAAAGGTTGGATTGCTCGGCACGGGAATGGAGCAACACCTCCTAAAGAGAAATCCTCTGCACAGAAACCGTCATACATTGTTACGGAAATTCAGGGCTTGTTATTGGTAGAAATACGAATAACAATGCCCTACTTAGATGATGCAATAATGTATGACGTTTCCGTGCACAGGCTTTCTCTTTAGGAGGTGTTGCATGGAGCAGGAGAAGTTAGCATTATATATATATGATTATTGAAATCAACTCATTTATTTTATATTTGTCTTTTATTTCGAATGTATTTACGTTCATTATATTTATATTTTTTAATTTCTAATTTTTATTTTGAACAAAACAGTTTCAGTTTCAGGAATAGCTGAAGATACTGATCGATAGCACAATATTGAGAGATTTACCATGTTATTTTAAGACCATAGACTTCTTATAGGTTTTCCTTAATCTATAAGCAAAGAACTATTTTCTTTATTTTTTCGAAATTTTAGGCTCAGTAGTTTCGGAGATAAGGGGGGGGGAGGGGGATGGTCAATTTTCATTTTATTTTCTTAAATAACTTTAAAATATTTATTTTAAAATTATAAAAAAATATATTTGAGACCCCCACAACATGCCCTTTCATTTGATATATCACATGATACAGTTTGCAAAACTTTATTTTTTTAATTTTCTAATGTGCGCCCCAAAAGTGACCCCCATATTCAAAATTCGTTTATTTACGTTACACGTCCGTGTTTGGGACACAGAAATACATATGTGTACCAAATTTCAACTTAATCGGTCCAGTAGATTCGGGAATGGTGGGAATGATCAATTTTCATTTTTTTTCTTAAATAACTTTAAAACTATTTATTTAAAAATTATAAAAAAATATATTTGAGACCCTCACAATAAGCCCATTCATTTGATATATCACACGATACAGTATGCAAATTTATTTTTTTTTAATTTTCTAATTTGCCCCCCAAAAGTGACCCCATTTTCAAAATTCATTTATTTACGTTACACGTCCGTGTTTGGATCACAGAAATACGTATGTGTACCACATTTCAACTTATTCGATCTAATAGATTCGGAGTAAATTGGCTGTGACATCGGGACAGACAGACAGACAGACACAGGAGTGATCCTACGTATAAGGGTTCCGTTTTTCATTCGTACGTACGGAACCCTAAAAAGAAAAAAACATTACTTTTACATTAAATTTTTATTTATCCTCATTCATTTTATACACTGAATTTATGAACAGAAATTTATCTATATTTTTTGGGTTTAATCTTGACCTCTATTTTGAGATTAACTCTCCAGCTTTACTAAATGCGCGTTCAGAAGGTACTTGTGATATAATATTTTCTTCATGAACCTGCCAATATTTTAAAGGATTTTCAGATAACAAGGATACCAAGAGACCACTAATCCACATCAAAATTTTATTCGAACGAATGCGCATTTCGGTAGCCAAGAAATGCCTTCGTCAGTGTATACAAGAACTTGATCTGAACAGAAATGCGCATTCGTTCGAATAAAATTTTTGATGTGGATTAGTGGTTTCTTGCTTTTCTTGTTGTTCCATGTCCACTCGTTGTGCAGCCTGGCAGGCCAGCCGACAAAAATTGCTGGGTGTGTATCAATCGTCGAGCGGCGATCGACTCGGCACAAACCACTGTGTGTGGCATCGCCCTTAATAAAGGAGAACATGTGAGTTCGTCACGGAAACAGTTTTGCATTGTTGTTGCACGTTTAAGCTTGAAACACATGCCGAAACTGAAGTCACCTGACCATTGTTGTCTGAGCAACAATTTTTATCCTCAATCAAACTATAAATAAAGGAGAACATGTGAGTTCGTCACACGAAACAATTTGAATGTGCGAGCTTTGCAACAACATGAATTGAATTTTAAATGTGCGAGTTTTGCAACAGCATTAATTGAATTTGAAACTAATTACCGCGCAAACCGATAAAATCTTGTATTATAATAAAACAATTTCGTCAATGAGCTTCATTGTAACAGTAGGAACCAGCTTTCATACGTTATCTGTAACTGCACAATACATGAAATGAGCAGAAATCGTTGTGCACATTTCGTGAATTGTGCAATTTTACAATCTGCGCGTAAAAAATGTTCCTATTGGAGCACCAAAAAAGACGAATATGCTCCTCTTTAATAGACTCAAGCTTAGACAGAAAAGTGGGGAACCAGCGGCCTCGCCCTCAGCTGCCAGACCTCCTCAGCAGACAATTCTTGATCTCTGTCTCCACCTTTCCTTGCAGCTCCAGAAAATCCTCAGCCGAACATATTCAAGCTTTTTTTGTGCATGTCCCTGTGTCTGTAAGTGAGTGATTTTGGGGTGATTTGGGGGCGGATGAACTTCTGGGGCCTCCTCCATGTATTAAATATCGGAGTTCCAACATCTCTGGGGGGGGGGGGGCCCAAAACTGTGGGGGAACCATTCCCCCCCTATTCCCCCTGTGATATTTTTGGTGGCTGGCTGGATAAGTGAGTGTGAGCTTGGGTGATTAAGTGATTGTGAGTGTTTGGGTCTTACTGACTTAATGTGGATGAATGAGTGAATGTAGATAGATGGGTCGGAAAGTGAGTAAATAGGTGGATGATTGGCGTTACTAGAGTGTGGATCAATGAGTAAATGTTAGTGGATGGATTGGTGAGTGTTAATTGATGTGGTAAGTGAGCGGGTGTGAATGAATGAATGTGAGTGATGGGATGTGAGTTATCGCGGATGAGCGAATGTTTGTGAGCATTGGTGAGTGACTGTGCATGTATGTGAGTGAGTGGGTGAGGGTGAGTGAGTCTTGCACACACCTTCTTTCTTTCCACCATGATTGAGAAGGTGTGGTCGACCACTGCGTTGTCCATGTGGGAGGTAATGCCGTGAAGTTGGTACTTTCGGTAGACTCTTGAAACTGTGGGCCGTGGGATATTGAATGACCCAATATTGATCGATGTGCTCCACATACCAGGCTACGATCGAACCAACACCCCCTAGAAAACATGTCCTCTAAAACATGTCTTTTAGGTGGTGTTGATCGAACTCTGATAGCTCTCGTCGTGTAGCCATTGTCACAGTGAACACCTCACCCTTACTCATGACAGTGTAACTAAACCTACTGACACTGATTTGCATATTTATACTGTTTGCACATGATGCTACTGCACTTGAAAAATAGTCCACTCTTGTCCCATGACTATTGGCATTTGAGTGTATATATATATACAGGATCTCTAATGAGAGCACATAACAGAAAATTTGCTACGAAGAGTGTTGTTAACATAGTGTTAGCCTTTGCAGTATTAACGTTTAATGTTAATGTACGGGCAGGGTCATTAGTGGGATCCGCACGTTCTGTCGGATAATATTAGAGGCAGGTTATACAGGGTCGAAAAAGGTCATGTTTTCTAAAATATCTGAACACCAATTGTATTTGTTCTACACATTACCCTGATGATTTTGATGTATCACATGTAATGATTGGTTTGAATTTCAGATGGTGCAGGCCAATTTAGTAATGCAAACTGACGTTGTATTCATCGCGACAGTATTTTTTGGCAGCGAAAGTATAAAGTGTTACAATAATAACTTTATAACAAACATCAACAAAAATAACATCCTAAAATCCCTTAAAAATAACAAAATTGTAAGAGTATATGCATATAAAATGCTTCATTTCATTTAGTGTATATGATGAGGCATTTTATGTATGAGTAAACAGTTCCATTGGGGTCACTGACCTGGAAAACATGTAAAGACACCAAAATTATAATCATAGCTCAAAAATTACCTCAGTTATGCCAAAAATGTGCAAAATGCTATCGCGACGAATAAAACGTCAGTTTGCATTACTAAATTGGCCTGCATCATCTGAAATTCAGACCAATCATGGAATATGATACATCACAGTTTTCAGGATAATGTGTAGAACAAATATAGCTGGTGTTCATATGTATTTGGAATATGTCATTTTTATAACCTAACTCGAATATATAAACTGAGATGCTTATTTCAAAAGAGATGAGACAGGGTGTACTTTACTGTAGTTATGTGCAGCATGGAACCTACTCGCCCATGTGCTTATAAACAGGGGCTAGACAGTAGAGTTGCCCGTTCTACAGTGTAACACTGTCCATTTTACGTTTTTTTTTTAATAAGTTTGGTGTTTTATTAATTTACTCGAGGTGATGGGGGGGGGGTGTGGTGGCAAATTGAAGGACGACCTACCTCTAGCTACGCCACTACCTCTAAATGTGCACAATAATAACATTTTTTATTTTCTCCTTTTGATCTTCCTTATCATTCTCTAATTAAGAATGACATCTATTTTCCAAACAATCTGTATAAAGATGAAAACTTTTATAAATGGAAGAGACAAATAAAAGCTATATCTAAACTTACCGGCTACATCGACTGGCAAAAGCAAAAGCAAAAGCAAAACGAGATTCATCGCAATCATCTTCTTACAACAGAAGAACCAGCGCTGATATTTTGTATTTCTTTTGGGAGTTTATTATATAGTATTTTTATCTAGGTAAAATTAATGCGAAAGTTTGCAGTTGGATAAACCAAAGGTTTCTAGGTAACCCTTGTGGTTCTCTATAATTTTAAATAAATTATACGTCCAATGAAAAGCGTTTCGATTACTATTTAACTTCGCTAACGGAACTTAATTTTTGGAGTTTGGAAGGAAAGGCCTGGCAGATAAAGCAATATCGAAAGCTTTTGTCAGAAACGATTTGAGAAAAAAGAGAAATGAGGAGGAACTCATTAAATATTTACGATTAGAAATTTTCTCCCCATTTAAGTAGATTATTAGCTCTCGTGACAAAAAATTTCTATTGTCATTGCCTTTTGCTTTATGTGTGATTTTTTTTACACTGATTCCTCACTGTATATTAAATATTAACGTCTCTTTCAATAGAAAAGTTAGACCAATTTCATAGGCCTGGAAAGTTGGCATTGGTTACAAATTTCTCGAGTTCAAACTGTAGGCGAATTAATCGATAAAGCCGTTAAGCCTTTGAGGCCAAGCGCTTTATAGTTGATAAAATCCCAAGATTTGATTTTGTATATTGATTGAGATTAATATCTACGAGGGGTGATAAAAAGTAACAGGCACACGGTTTTTACCAGGAGGGAATATTCAAACTCATTCCACGAATCGACAAGTGCCTAAACCGATATGGAGACTATGTCGAAAAATAACCTAATGTATGCACTATCAGTTGGCTGTATTGGTTGTATGAAATAAAATGTACACGTTTCACTGCAGGCTATGTAACCTTACTTTTTAATCACCCATCGTATAAATCAAGGTTTTGGTGGGAGTGTCATGATGGGGTATGTTTTGTCGGTTAGTGACAACCTGATATATTTCTTTTGGTGCGTTTTCTTGTGGACCGATCTTTTCGGATTGCGCTTAATGACATTTTTAGGACACCCTGTATGTGGTTCTTTGTTTGATAAATTTAACCATCCCACAAATTTAGTCTCAAATAATTCTCAAAGAAGTTTCATTTAACGCCAGACATGACATATGCATATGGCCTATTTTATTTCTTGGAACAATGTCCAGCAGTAGTTATTGACGAAAATGTCGCTGTTCCTTAGCAATTGTCAAGCAGTGTATTTAAAACAATCAAAAGTTTGTAGAAATTTTTTTTCGGGTGGAGACAAAGAGGATACAAAGTTTCCTTGGCCTACCGTCTTATAACAGTAATTACTGATATATATTAAAGTCGTATATTGTTTGGTTTAGTTGCCTTATCAATTTTGATTTCCATTTTTTATAAATGCGATATGAACAAGACCAGAATACCCTTTAGATAAAGAAAAAATTCTTTTGTGAAAGTTAGGAACAAAACCCTGAGAGAAAGTACATTTCAATAGCCTATTCAAAGAAAAAGGTTTTTTAAGCAGGTAACGTTAAGAAAAAAAAAGGGGGCGTGTTAAATTTTAATCAAAAAGGTTAAGATTCGTGATAGTGAGTAATTAAATGCGATATAAGGGAAAAAAATCTTTTCACTTTCTGAAATGGTTTTCGAGGAACTTAATGATTTTATCTTTAGTGGGGAATAAAAAAAAATCGACATCGGTATCAGATCTTATTATTTCAAGTTCTTACCGGATATGCTTTCCCCATAAGCATTTAAAATAGATAAAAAAAAAAGAAACCCAAAAGTATCCATTTATGAAGTTACTGGTGAATGTTTTTTCATAAGCACCTGTTTTTTCGAGAAAACTAAGAAAAATTGCTGGTATTCTGATAGAGAAGGCATTTTCCGTCCTGGAATCAGCGTAAACACATTTATTCTCATACAGTGGCATTTAGATCATGATAATGTAAATGTCTATCAAGAAGACGGTACTCTATCCAACAAGAGATTTCAAAATGTTGGTTGTTTATGCAAATGAAGGAGTCCTGGGAGACAACACGTAGCAAAGGTTTGTATTATTGATTGATAGCTGTAGTAGTCATGCAAACTTTACTGCTGGCCATTAAAGGAAGGTCAAGTGCTTTTGTAGTAATATTGTTCGTGACTAATAAAAGTACTATTTACAAGGCCGTTTTGAAAAGTTTTTCGTCCTACGTGTTGATTTCAGTAACATGCAAGACAATGACGTGAAACCGATATGATAATTATTTCTAATTAAAAAGTATTATGAGACTTCGTAGCGAACGTTAGCAAAGTCATGTCTGCAGAATAACCATTGAATTCCTCACGGCTAAGGGTTGTTAGCTATAAGCATTTAGCGACAAACGAGTAATGTGTATGGCCTTGCCTGCGAGGATATACAGTGTTGGGCAAAAAGATAAGACACGGTTTGGCCACTTTAACACTCGTATCTTCTTGCACTAAAACCACTCCAATGTGGTTTCCGATTAATTGTGTCGTAGAGAAGGTGATCGTGATAATCGGCGTGTTAAGCAGAAAGACATCGATGCATTGGCTAGGATTTTACATGAACGAGTGCATCATGTTATCCATGCTTTCGTTGCCTTAGGGAACTATGCGCACTACAGATACGTCGTTCCTGAAATAAAACAGAACCTTCTCAAAAAAGGCTTTAACAGCATTTTGAATTTGTAATATATTGGTTTAATCGCGAGATCTTTGCAGTAATTATGAATATCTCCTGCACATGCGCGACTGGTTTTAAGACATCGACTCGTCATTTCGGGGACTCATGATCGTCACTCATCGCAATTAAGAACAACAAAGTTGTTAATGAACTGAAAAAATATCGTTGCAAGAATTGCAACAACACACCTATTTTCCCTGCAATATCATATGCACACCTTTCATAATGGCAGGAAAGAGAAGCCTAGCTACTAGAACCCTATGTCCCTTCGCCACATGCGACACGCGATGGAAACGGTATGGTGATTTACGTTTGCATTTAACTGAAGCGCACAGTTGTTTACTAGAATATGAGGAAATGCATTTCGCAACTATCATATAATTTTGTGAGAAACGGGAAATGACTGTGGATAACGACATAATAAACCGATGACGAGACCCCTTGTCTACAATAAAATTTGCATATACGTATTTCGAGCTCATTGAGTTCATTATTTAATGCCATATGAGTATTTGGTAAAACAAAGCAGTCTTATATAAGAGAGGAGGAGGTTACCGATCCCCAATCGAGACCAATTACAAAACACACTGGCCAATGAGGAACGGGGACCTTTACAAACAAAACGCGGACCTAGGACAAATGCCCGAGGTAACAAGCAAGATACAAAAACAAAATAACAAAAAGAGGGGGAATTATAAAAAAACAAAAGAAAAAGGAGGGTGGGAGGGCGACTGTCTACATTCGTACAAATTGCAAAAATGATATGATAAAAACAAAACCGAAAAAAGAAAAATCTCTAAAATTTAAGCGATTTAATTAGAGTAGAGTCCCCGATAGGGCCTGCGTCACCATTAAGTAGGAGACCTGGGTCCTTTTTGGCGATTTCTAACGTCTCGAAGGCATCCAGTGCATTCCTATTTCTTACGTGCCTAAACAACTTGCAATCTTTTAACAACATGTCGTGTCCGGTATCGAGCATATGTCTAGCTACCGCCGATTTTTCAGGGCATCCAAGATTCCACCTTTACTCCAGTCTGGGATATATGAGATTTGTTGTAGTAAATGCCCCAAGGTCTATCGAGGAGCAACGTGTAGGAAAGTTCATAAAAGGTTCAAGGAACATACGGCCCACGTCAGGATTGGAGGCCCTGAAAAATCGCCTTTCATCCCTTTATGTTCAAAAAATATACAATTTTCATGAATGCATAAGGAAACGGAGAATTTCTACGCTCTCAATAGAATGCCCCAAATATTGTACATTTAGCCTAGCTAATTAATTTATCTCGCAATTCTGGCTGATTTCAACGAGTTGCCTTTTCAATCGATTGAGCAGTAACCAACATCCGTCAATTTGGAAACTCAAGGTGTTTTTAAGCAACTTGATATTATGCTAGCAGAAGCATCCGGCGTTGCCCGGATTAATTAGAGCTGTAGGTAAAGTACCATGCTTTATAAAGGTTTTAAAACTTTTGTATATTTTGAAATCATTCAGAAAATTTTAGAATGATTTAGGTAACTTTGACTATTTCCTGAAACTAAAAGGTGAAGCCTGACGTGCGGCAAAAACACTATTATGGCACTCAGGGTCCTTTTGTCAGTAGACTGCCTCTAAACATCCACATCTTATAGAGTCTAAACTATTTTAATCATTTAAACAGATAGAAACACGAACATTTGTAAAAGAATACAAAAAAAGCTATTTTGAAAAAAGAAGCAAAACGAACACTCTTACTAAGCAATGAAATCTACTCTTCTAATAAACATCAATTCTAAGAAAACCCCAAACGACAGAAATTCTGTGTATTGTTACAAGTTCTGACAGCTTCGCAGAACTTTTCAGATGACACTTTCCAGCTTCCCAACTTTTTTCTGAATTAAAGTTTGCAGGTTAGGACTATCTTTCCTAATGACATTATTTTCATTAAAGAATAACTCATGAATGTTCGACGAGGATTTATTTCACGCCTTATCTCAGATGTCTAAATTACTGATAAAAATAGGTAACTGTGGTATTATGTTGGAAATAGTAGAATGGGATTAGCCGTTAGTGGAGGCGAGGAAGTGGATGTTGCGGAACTCGTCGGGTCTGGCTTAGGGGAAGGCTTAAGGGCACGATCTACAAGGAAACGGAAGGAAGTAAGCTTGTGGGATGAAGGATGGGCTGAGGAGGTGGTAGGTTTGCGGTAGACATTGAGGGAAAGATGGTCAGAATGTGGGTTACGGTAAACAATCACGTCCAGGAAGGGGATGGAGTTATTGGATTCAGATTAATATGTGAATTGTGCATAAAGGAAAAAGGAATTGAAGAGGATGGCGATGAAGGTGGTGAGGGAGTCAAAGATAAGGATATCATCGACGTATCGATGATAGGTGAGGATGGTGTAAGTGGATAGCAAAGGAGTAACGTGGGTCATGTTCGGGATGTTGGTGGAAAACTTCGGATGGGAAACTGCTAAGGGGGAAACTCATGCCGAGGCCATTAGTCTGAGAATAGGTTGTCATTGAAGGAGAAGTAGTTTTGGTTGGAAATGACTGACAAGATGGAAAGAATTTTGATAGTTAGTTGCTTCGGAAGGGTGGAGGAAAACAAGAGGTGTTCAAGGATGTTCAAGGTGTCAGGAATGGGAACGTTAGTGTACAGGTTGACGACATCGAGGGACATGAGGCATAGGTTCAGGGTTGTAAGAAAGTCGGCAAGCTTTTTAGTAAGATCTAAGGAATTGATGACGTATAGGTATTAGGGGGGAGCTTAATGTCAACCAGGTGCCGCATAGATCGCACTAAGGCCGACCGTCATCTGCGATAGAGTTTTTCTATGAAAATGAAAGTAAAGTTTCTATCTGCCGACAGGGCGGTGCTGCAGTCGCAGTTGGTCCGATTGTACAAGCAGCGCCACTTTTCAATAGAGTTCCCGCCCTACCGGGAGTTAGAAACTTTAGCTTCATTTAACAATGGAGCTCGATGACCATGAATATCTATACACCGTGACAGGAACTCAATGGAACATGTTCCTTTTATTAGTAAGAACTCTTTTGGCTAAGCCACGGCGTAAAATAGCAATAACTACACGTTTTACGCCCCTATCGGATAAAAACGGGCATGTTTTACTAATGCGGTGGTTTTCTGATGTCTTTTCCTTAGTTAGTAAAGGTCAAAGACCGAGACATTAATCTTATAGAACTTTTGAAGTTAAAGACTGAATCTAACTAAACTTGATATCTTGAAGTATTATAATTAATGTGCGACCAGAAATTATAAAGCCATTGCATTTTTGTATAAAAAGGTGACTTAGTTTCGAATCTGCAATCCGAAGCATTGGATCATGATAATGTTATTAGGTGCAACAAAAAAATAAATATTTTATACAGTACTACTATATGGAACCCGTCAAAACTTGGCAAATTTTTGGGAGCAAATTTTTATAAACTTCAGTGAATAAACCCACGACAAAATCTTCATAATACTCAAAATCTTCGAAATATTTTAGAAATCTTTCTTCCTGGTTTCACGATGTCAGTCTTCGGTGTTAATAATACAGGGTCGAGTCTTCGGTGTTAATAATACCACCTACCTAATAACCCGAATAGCATCCTTTTGCAGCCAAAACAGCAGCTAAGCGAAAGGTCACAGACTCAATGAGTTTGCTTGGAAGGTGGCAACAGGAATATGTCCATGCAAACCGCACGGCAACACGTAACTCGTGAAGATTCCAGGGTGGATGGTCTCACTACCTAAAGTGTCGATCCAGACGTGTCCACAGATTCTTGCAAGAATTCAGATCTGGGGAGTTTGGAGGCCAGGGTAACAAGTGAACTCATCCTCATGCTTCTCGAACCATGCACAGTAAATTGTGACCATGTGGCATGTGGCATTATCCTGTTGAAAGATGCCGTCATTCTTAGGATGCACTTTTGCCATGTAGTGATGCACATGGATGCTCACCTATAAACCATACACTCCAGAGGAAGTAATGGACCGAAAACATGCCCTAGATAATTACACTGCCTCCTCCAGCTTGTTGCCTCCCAACAATGGTTTCTGGTCGTTTGTTTTCGGATATCTCCAGGCAGATACGCCACCATCAATACATGAAGTAGAAAACGCGACTCATCGGAACATGCAATTTTTCCCACTGGTCTAGGGTCCAGTGTTTACACCGCAATGCAAACGCACGTTTTTTCTTTCGATACACATATGTAAACATGGGTGCTGGCACCAGACGTCTGCTGCCTTGTTCTGAATAGCTTTCTAGTGCATTTGTCGTTCATTTGGACTGTCAATGTATCGACGGTAGCGCGTCGATCACTCTTAACCAGCCGTCTCAAGGGCCGCTCACCCTGTTTAATAACTTCTCGTAATCTCCTACAGTTTGCAAGCCTGGAAGGCAAATCTTGTACATTCTTACATTCATTGTACACCTTCACGACGGCACTACGCGAACAGTTCACGAAAGCTGCGGATTCCGAAATGCTGCCACCTTCTAGACGGTACCTGATGATCATATCTTTTTCAACGTCTGTTAGGTCGCGTGCTTTACCCATGATTGCGACAATTGCTGTACGAAATGTTTCTATGAAACCACCTTTATATGTCTTCCAACAGGCAGGTTTATACGTCCCCCTTGTATAAGGGCACAACCGTTATTTACATAAATCTACGTGGGGGTAAGAATTTAGTGACTCGACCCTGTATCACCCTTGATACTTAAATATATAAATGTTGCTCAGACGACGGTCAGGTGAATTTTCAGTTCCTGCGTGTGCTCCAAGCCGGCTCCAACAATTTTTAAACGTGCAATAACAATCCTTTCATTAAGCATGCGCTTAAAACAATTTTGAATTGTAAATTAACATTAATTTTTAGTAATTATGGACACAAAATCTAAATTTGGCTAATCTACAGATCAAGACCTTTCATTTAAGACCAAAATGAAGTTTATATATGCAATAGTTTTCACCAACAAACTGTCGAAAGAATCACCCTTGGAACTTAAATATATAGAATGTTGGTCAGACGACAATGGTCAGGTGACTTTTCAGTTCCGGCGTTTGCTTCAAGCAACACCTCCTAAAGAAAAAGCCTCCGCACGGAAACGTCATGCATTGTTGTATCATCTAGGTAGGGCTTTGTTATTCGTATTTCTACCAATAATAAGCTCTGAATTTGCACTACTATGATGATGTAACAATGTATGATGGTGTCCGTGCAGAGGCTTTCTCTTTAGGTGTTGCTTCAAGCCGACGCCAACAATGGTTAAACGTGCAACAGTGTAAAACTGTTTCCGTAACACTTTTTGGTGTCGGTTTTCGCATCACGTTTTTCATAGATAGATGTCCAGCCTTAAAACATTATCCTGTTAAAAAGAATTTGGTAATGGACTTGGCAGCGCCGTCGGCGGGGGGCGGGAGTATAGTTGACGACAGGACGGATGGACTTGTAAGTCAATCACTGCCAACACTTCAATATTAGAACAACTAAATATTGAGTGAAGCCAAAACTTATTGGAGAAAATGTTTATACTGATTCTGAATATGAAAAAGACCTAGCTTTACCGCAAAGAGTCCATTTAGCCATAGTGATTACGTCCTCGTTAGTTACTCCGTAAAAATGTGGAATACAGATATGTAAGCGTTATTAACCAAAGAGATGAAGATAGCGAAATCCGCGTGACATTTCTAAGGGCCGAATCACTAGGCGCTGTAAGAGTCGAGTCGAGTAAGGTTTCCTACTCCAGCGACCGCATTTAAGGGAAGAACTGCCCTCATCTCATCATTAACGCGTTATACTGGAGTGTACAGAGAGTTTGCCACTCCAAATTTCAAGTGACCAATTTTGACCACTTGAGGAGCAAATTCTCTACTCCACCTCGCTGATCTAGTGAAACAGCATGGCAGCCATTTCATCGCTTCGAAGTAAAAATGTCATGCCATTGCATTGTTTTTACTTCAGCGCGAAAAACGAACAAGTTATAGAATGCCTTTAATTGAAAGGTATCATTATATCTTGTTGCGAGATACCGTCGTTATTAAAAACTTATTAAAAACGTTCATTTTGAAATGGGCTCCATACAGGAGGAGTTCAAACGAATAGAGGCAGGGGGAGGGAAGAAAAACTGCTGTGGCGGAATTTATTATGTATGCATGCCTTTATTATTTTATAAACATGCATATATATTTTTAAATTATATGCGCGTTCTAACATTTATGGTATTAAAATTTATTACTATTTTATACGAAAATACTGGATTACAATCAATAAATTAAATTAAATAAATCAATAAATTAAATAAATAAATTGATATGAAGCAGTATTTAAAAATTTTTCTCGTTTATTTTATTAAGCTTATGAACTATTAATTCCCTTAATTAACCTAAAATGAATATTTAAGAAATGTAAAATGATAAAATATATTTAACTATTTAATAATTTATTTAAGGCAAAAATTTTTTGTTAAATAAACTTTACTTGTGTAGGCAACACTAAAAGATTTTCTACTTCACTCCTTGTTTCATTGACCTATGTCCTCCATTGTTGTTGCCTAGCAACTTGACGCTTTCCATGCGAAAATTTCGTCACTTTCCTTAAAAATATCCTCACACCCATGACTGGTTTCTTCAAGGAAGGGATCAAGCAACACTCATATGAGGAAAGACGGTAAATGCGTTAATGACTGGAATCTCGAGTAGCCCTTGACCTTCAGCCCTTGATCGAGTGTCGTTTGTCACTCTTTCGAGGGCTGTGCTAGTGATTCGGCCCTAAAGCTTTACGACGAAAAAAGTCAGACATTCAGATTTGATGAAGACGATGTAGCAGACGTGACAATAAACCAAGTGGTCGAATTATTACCCAAACGAAACATAATATTAAAAGGGAATACAGTCTTCTACAAATATGATTTACCTGTAGATGTGTTCGAAAAATGATGATAGGTTTTCTTTACCCTTTAGTATTTCTCAAAATTTAGTATTATTTGAGACTGATCATATAAGAGGTACTGAATTGATGTGATTTGCATTGATTATGATTATTGAATGTGTTAAGTTGCTTATTCCACTTTGAGATTTTATAGCCAGAAGTAAGATAATATAAAGAAGGCTGTTGATTTTTTTTATAATATAGAAACTCTTTATATTAGTTTGTTTATAACTAAACAATATGTATATAAAAATTGATAAGTAAAACTTAATTTTGCAATTAAAACGTATCTTTCATTTATATACGAGATCTGTTCAAAAAAACTAATCGAACTTTTTTAATTAGGCGGCAACGGATCGTCGTGGCGACGAGGGGTTGGAAGCACTGTAATTATCAAATTCTTCCGCCTAATGGACTACTACATGTTGTTTAGTTTCCGAGTTATTGCCATTTAAGCGCAATGTGTTTCGCTGTTCGTGGCGATTTTGCAATGTCCGATTCACGAGAGCAACGATGCAACGTACATTTTGCGTGAAACTGGGGAAAACATTCACGGAATCGCAAAAAGAGACCATTGTTGTGGCAAGACAACTAATACTTCTTTCATCATGACAATGCGCCTGTCCACTCACAATGTTAATTCGCCAGGAGTGTGCTAAAAATCAGATGACGTCCTCCCCCAGCCTCCCTACTCCCCAGACCTAGCTCCTTGCGAAAGGACGCAATTTCGACTCCATTAGGAAAAAAATCATCACTGGCGTTGAAGGATATTCCAAAAGAAGCTTTCCAGGATTGCATGGTAAAGTGGGAATATCGATCGAAAGTGTGTGAATAGAGGAGAGGAGTACTTTGAAGGAGACAAATACTGTTAAGTTGTATATTAAATTAAAAAAAAAAAAAATTCGGTTAGTTTTTGAACAGACCTGGCATATTTTTCTAATTCCTAAAATAAGGAAAATATCTTTGGTTCTGTTGCTGTTTATTATACACCAGATATCTATTTAATCGATTGGATTTTTTCAATATTTATGTATAAAAAAAAAAAAAAGTTGCTGGGATAACTTTCTTAGAAAAGTTTCCCATTTTGTAGAGAAATACCCATATTTAATAGTGAAACTCCCATCGGATATAACACAAAAGAGAACGAGTGGCACTAATGTTCATTAATTAAATAAAGTTCACTTAAAATGAACCAATAGCTAACTTCTAAATCCCCTTATGAAAAGGGGCCACGAGTCAAAAAAAATTAAATAACACTGCTCCAGAGCACAATGAACACATCCTTAAGCAAAATAAGCGTTAGAAATTGTTAAAGATTATTTTGTTCATATGCCAAAAGTAATTGATAAAAAAATAGAGGATTTAAGACTTCAACAAAAAATAAATAAAAATAAAAAAACCCTGAAATTTCACAAAAGGACAGGTTTAATAAATTCAAAAATAATGAATAAAACATTTCTTAATACGCCAATATTATTTAAAATGAGTCAATTTTTAAATTTTATAACGGGGTCAATCCATATGAAGTGATCCAATGAGGGTCGCTTGACCATTTTTAAATATTTTGATTTTTTGTATGTGATACCCTATAACTGAGAAGTTCAGAATAGTTTTTAAAAAAGTTTTACCTTGCACCGTTACTGAATGGCGGTCATTTTTATTTCTAAGCGCACGACGGTTTTTCAATTTGGAGACATTAGCGTTAGTTTGAATGTCTCTGCACTCGGTTAAGGTACAACATTGTAATTGACATGATTGTTTTTAGAAACGTCTCCTCTACAACATTGTTTATTACCCAAAATACCTTAAATTCAAAGATAACCAGTCAAAATGGCCTCCAAAGTTTGGTATTGAAAATTTAAAAAATCCACTTTCTAGACCCAAAAATAACAACCAAGGAGTGATTTATCAGAGTGTATATCTCTTTCTCTAGTTATACATCATACACTACTAGCCTTATATAGAGCAACAACACCGACAAATGTTTACTTAATTTTTTATAAATTTTTGAAATTTGAAAATCTTAATTTTTTGTAAAGTTTGGGGCTAGTTATCTCTGGTAGGATTGAATATAAAAAATTGATTTTTGCACATTTTGTACACCTACTGTAAAAATTTCAACATTGATATTTGACTGTGAACAAAGATATGAATTTTTGAAAATGAGGAAATAATTCACATTGTGTTACAACCACGGTCTATAGATATTCATGGTCATCGAGCTTCGGCCATTTTCCATTGTTTCGAGAAGGTAAGGAAAACAGATCGCGCCAAGTGCCGCATAGATCGCGCTATTCCCGACCGCAACCTGCGATAGAGATTTTCATTGAAACTGAATACGAAAGTAAAGTTTCTTCTGTCGATAGGGTGGCGCTGCAGGCGCAGTTGGGCAGATTGTACATGCAGCGATTGTACAACCGGGAGCTAGAAACTTTAGCTTCATTTTAACAATGGAGCTCGATGACCATGAATATCTATAGTCCGTGGTTACAACTGATCTTATGGTTGTTGCCTGTTTAAATGGTTTATTGTTTCATTTTAATAAAATTTAGTTGTAACCTATATTTAGTTAACACTATCGCCCTATATATAGTTAGTATTATTTATTTTAATAATAAATATTAAACAATAGGAGCTTTTGCTTTAGTTCTATGTTAAAAAAATTGTCCATTTACATCTAGGTTTATTCTCAATTAAGTAGCACATTTACAAGGTGCATTCAAGTTCTAAGGTCTCCAAATTTTTTTCTGACAAAATACTTAAGCCAGAAAGTTGTAACTACTGTTACTTCTCTCAACGTAATCACCGCGTGGCCTTCGAGATATACGGCCTCCGCATCGGGCTTGAAATTGCGTGCCGAGGCATTTTCAATTTTTGACTGCTAGTTGGCGCTCTTCAGGGATAAACAACTACTTTCTACCTGAGCGCTATGCTAATTTGTCCGACTTTATCTCGCAAAATTCTGGCTCCCATGACAAAATTAGGTCTAATAAAGAAAACTATCTTTCATGGAACTGTTTTTATAGGGGAATTCTTATTATATGCTCAAATTGACAGTGGAATAAAAATTCTATAAATATGTGAAAAAAAACCCCAAAAAACCTGCCCTCATCCAACCCTGCCTGTACTTATGGGAGGTTCTCCTTGTTATAAAAGAATATTATCACTTTAAAACTTTAGTGAAAAATCATTATTTAACTGAATTTCCTTTATTCATTTACATTTATGTATATCTTTATGTAATATTGATGAATTTGTCTTTACACCGGTTTATTGTATAATATTCAGCAAGAGCAAATGAAGCGATTCTTATGTGGTCTTGGTTTTCATTGCATTGAATGAAATTAATGAAACGAAATTATTCCAACATATTTTTAACATTTTTCCAACGTCACGCTCGCACATTTTAATGAAAACGAATTACTGTTTTGTGTTGTTGGTTTTTCTTTTGAATCGAATCTTAATGTAAATCGATCTGCATTTATCTCAATGAGCGATATATTCGATGTAAGTGAAAAATCGATTTAAATCTGAAATTATTCAGACACAAAATATTGAAATAAAATGTTTTATCAAGAACAGATGAAGGGGGGGGGGGGTATTCACACAAGTACCTTCATCTGTTCTTGGTTTTATCAATCGTTTTAAAATAACTTACACAACTACTTTTCACCACACGACATCTGGAATGGTCTGCATAAAAACAATCATTGATTTGAGTCGATTGCGTGTTTCTAATTTTAAAAAAATTATTTTTTCGAAAAAACCCCCGATACCCCGATTCGATATCAAGAACAGATGAAGAGTGTATGTGGGGGGGGGGGGGGGTAATCGTTCTATTACCTACCTTCATCTGTTCTTTGATATCATGCTTTATAGACGATTTATCGACGAGATCGTCTGTACTATTATCGAAACATCCAACAACAGGCTGTTGAATGTACATTCAACTCAAAAAAACAAACACAGCTAAATACCAGTTAATGTAGGTTTCGGGCTGATGACAGCATAAAGCGAAATTAGATAGTAATGATCATTCAAAATAAAGTAATTTTATTAAATGATTAATTTAATAACACATGGCCTCTGAAAACAAGGAAGTTTACACTAACACTGAATCAGGGGCATAGCTAAGGGAGGCAAATGTGTGCGAAGTACACGAGCGCAACGAATTAGCACTTTAAAAACAGCGAAATATCTCAATGAGAGAATGCAAAAAATATAAATTACAAATATATACAATCAATGAAAAAGCAAAATACAAATTAATAAAAAAACTACGTTCGAAGTGTTTGTTTTTCTATTAAATTCACGAAATAATTTTATCAACGTCTGTAGCTTCCATAGAGTTAACTTGAATCCACCGTTGTTTTATCCCTGACGATCCCCCTCTAGCGTTAAAAAGTTGAACTCCCGCTGGCACGGAGGAAAGCATTGAAATGAGAGGCGATGCGGAGGCCTAATATCTCGAAGGCCACGATCACCGTGAAGTCTATAACACATTATAACACATTTTTCACAATGGCGGCGTCATGATTCCTTGGCTGCTGAGAACTCATCTTTAGGGGTATATTTTGCCCACTGGTAAATCGGTGAAGTAACAGCAGCTCGGTTGGGAAAAGAGCGGCCACGGAAAGTGTCCTTCATGATTTGAAAAAGCCAGAAATCGCTAGGAGCGAGGTCTGGTGAGCATGGAAAACCACCTCAAAGTTGTTATTTTGAAAAAAATGCTGAGTTATGAGTGCCTGATGAGCAGGGGTGTTGTCTCGATGAAAAAGCACCCGTCCAGTCTTGTTTGGTCCTTTTTCATGCAATGCTGGAAGGAATTTTATTCTCAAAACATTTTCGTATGAATTAGCTGTAACAGTTGTACCCTTTGGAACAGAATGCGTGAGGATTATGCACTCGCTATCCCAAAACATGGCCACCATAACTTTCTCAGCAGAGGCTGTGACTCGAAATTTTTTCGGTCGGGGTGAATCAGTGTTTCCATTTGTGAAGATTGCCGTTTCGTTTCAGGGTTAAAAAATGAAATCCACGTCTCATCCATCGTCACAACTGATGAAAAGAAAGCAGCATTCATTGCTTTAATTCATCTAGCCAATATCACACATGAATTAGGCAACAGCCTTAAGATTAACTGTAGTGTAATGTGAATTATTTCCTCATTTTCAAAAATTCCTATCTTTGTTCACAGTCAAATATCAATGTTGAAATTTTTACAGTATTTTGCTATCGTCTAGGTGTATAAAATGTGCAAAAATCAAATTTTTATATTCAATCCTACCAGAGATAACTAGCCCCAAACTTTACAAAAAATAAAGATTTTCAAATTTCAAAAATTAATAAAAAAATAAGTAAACATTTGTCAGTGTTGGTGCTCTATATAAGGCTAGTTGTGTATGATATTATGATATCTAACTAGAGAAAAAAATACACTCTGATAAATCACTCCTTGGTTGTTATTTTTGGGTCTGAAAAGTGAATGTTCTAAATTTTCAATACCAAACTTTGGAGGCCATTTTGACTGGTTATTTTTGAATTTAGGGTATTTTGGGTAATAAACAATGTTCTAGAGAAGACGTTTATAAAAACAATCATGTCAATTACAATGTTGTAACTTAACCGAGTGCAGAGATTAAATTCAAATTAACGCTAATGTCTCCAAATTGAAAAACCGTCGTGCGCTTACAAATAAAAATGGCCGCCATTCAGTAACGGTGCATGGTAAAAATTTTTAAAACTGTTTTGAACTTCTCAATTATAGGGTAATCACATATAAAAAAACCAAAATATTTAAAAATGGTCAAGCAACCAACTTAACTTTTATTGGATCACTTCATATGGATTGATCCAACAAATTTTAGCCTAATAACAATATTAACATTAATGGCCCAATAACAATAATCCCATAATCCCATAATCGGATAATAATTTAGGCATAATTTTGAAAAGAGTAATTTGTTTACAATTTACAGTTTGGTCTGAAAACTTTACTTAACTTAGCATCAGGATTTTCTTGAGTAGAAATGGAAAAGTCCACGGACGCCAGTCTCTTCAATGGTTAAGGCAATGGCGTAAAACGTTCAAGACTGGCTCGTCGAAAAGTTTACAATTCCAAATTATGATGGTTTCACCAACGGGGAGGAATGTCATTAATTAATACAAAACAAAAAATAAATGTGAAATATAAAAAAATCCAGCCACAACCCGGACTGTAGATCCAGAAAATTGCGTAGCCCTTCATCAGGCGACCACGACAATGTCGATCGTTAACTTTACAACCAAGACGCAGAAAAAATCGAGTAACATAATAAAACACATTTATTAACATGAAATAAATAATCAATCCTCTCTCATATCGTATGAAGGCCTTGCTAAATTACGGTCATATTTTTTAATATGAAATGCTTCTTTAATTATTCTCTTATTTAAATTTTCTTCTCTTAACTTGTGCCCAATTAGGGACATGGCCACTCAATAGATGGTGTTTGCTAATGAATTATTATCAGGGACGAGGAAGAACTGTTATAATTATTGCATTAATTATTGTAATTCTTCCCTGCTGTGATTATCTGAGAGCCTAACTGCTCGCTCGTGTTCAATAATGCGATTCCCCAATGACCGTCCCTTGTCCTATATAAGATTTTTTCTCGCCTGGTATGATTTAGTGTTAGCTGCAGCTTCATTTTTTTTTTTTTTTTTTTTAAACAAAGTGACTATATTAATTCCCATTATGACTAAAAGAGATGCAGTAGCTTTCTTCAGAAGAATAAATATTAAAGGTAAAGATAAAGAATTTATTGTAATAGAGAATAATGGTTAAGAACTATTAAGTTTTTTTTTTGATAAGTCTTGAAAAGTACACAGTCCAGTCTCATTAAAGTGACCATCTGTCAATAGCCAGAATAACTACCTTTCGCGGCGCGGACAGCTGCGATACGGGCAGGAAGAGAGTCAATACGGTTCTGGAAGGTATTGACAGGGATGTGAAGCCATGCCGTAGGTTGCGCGGTAGAGGATTCATGGTACGAACTACCCGATCGAGATGGTCTCACAGATGCTCTATGAGGTTTAAATCCGGGGAGTTTGGGGGCCAGGGGAGTACCGTAAACGCATCATCGTGCTGAGGAAACACCACGCATCTGCATATAGGGGTGGACATGGTCCGAAAGAACAGATGCGTACTTCCATTGATCCATGGTGCCATCCACAATGATGAATGCACCCAGGGAATGTCATGAAAACAATCTCCAGACCATAATGGTGCCTCCTCCGG
Source organism: Rhysida immarginata (assembly GCA_023313115.1). Taxonomy (NCBI): domain Eukaryota; kingdom Metazoa; phylum Arthropoda; class Chilopoda; order Scolopendromorpha; family Scolopendridae; genus Rhysida; species Rhysida immarginata. The sequence continues at coordinate 60,413 of JAHWFO010045937.1, read as the reverse complement.
CCTGGACCTTTGCGGCACGTGTTGCAGGGTGTTTGTTTTCTGTCAGATGGAGCATAACCCTTGATTCATCGGAAAAAGCCACCTTTCTCCACTCTGTTGCTGCCAGTTGTGGTACTGGCGTGCAAATGTCAGTCTTTATCGCCGCTGAACAGCCGTCAGCATTGGTGCACGAACCTGCCGTCTGCTGCGGAGCCCCATACGCAGCAACGTTCGCTGAACTGTCGTTGATGATACACGTTTGGTAGCCCCCTGGTTAATATGGGAGATCAGTTGGTCCACGGTTGCACGCATCTCCGTAGCCATCGTTGTCATCTATGACCCAGGGTGCGCCACACTTAGCACATCGGTGAATTTGGGGGTTGCCATTCTGCCATGCACCGTACACTTTCACCATGGCAGCACGCAAACAGTTCACAAAACTAACAGTTTCGGAAATACTGCGACCTTTGGCTTGGAAGCCGATGATCATGCCCTTTTGGAGATCGGATAAATCGCTACGTTTCGCCATGACTCCAACAATGTTGCTTTGTTTGCAATGTTATTTTTTACTTCCTATACCTCCCACCTCTGATACTGGTATGTACCTTCAGGACGTAACCATTTTCCGCTGATGTTGAACGTAGGAGGTGGTCACATTAATGTGACTGGACCGTTTGTATTCATGATTATTGATTATCAATATTTTGATCACTATCCTGATTCTTTTTATAATTAAACCTATTAACAAATTTTCTTAAAATAAGAATAACTCTTGGAACAATCATGATGTCATAACTTGGTAAGCCTTCTTAAATTTATAAAATATTTATTGAAACTGATAGAACATCTTTTTTGTGAGAGAGATAATCTGGTCTGAGTTTTGGTAAATGGTTCAAGATAATTAGTGTTTTCCAAATTATATCTAAATTATTATCAGGCTATATGCCAAAATTGTTATTAGGCCATTAATGTCAAAAATTTAAAAAGTGTCTCATTTTAAATATTATTTGTGTATTAAGAAATATTTCATTCATTCTTTAGAACTTATTAAACCTGTCAGTTTGTCAAACTTCACGCTTTTGTTTTTTTTTTTAAATTAATTTTTGAAGTTTTAAATCCTCTAAATTATTCAATTATTCACTTTAATGTATCATTATAAGTAGTAAAAGATAAAGTTTTTAAACTATATTTCCATTAGATACCACTGTCGATTTGAATGATATTTCAGCAAAATATCATTTATTTCAGCTAATAAAATGTTCAAATGCGCTGTATTTTATTGTACACGTAATAAATAAAGCTACACAATGGTTATTTTTCTTTTTATTTAAATACCAGTAAATCAATTTCGACCATCTTGGAACTTATCGAAGCCCTAAATTACATTATATTTATCAATTGGCGAATATGGGGGCCATTACTGAAATTTGTAGCTGAACTAACGGTTTGGACACGACACGTGCATTAAACTTAATACAGCCTCGTTTTCAAAATGTCGTTTAAGTCGAAAACCTGATAAGTCAAATATTTTTCTTGCTCCCCTGACGACTTGACTTAAGCGGATTATACTCATACAATTTTGAGATATTTGATCAAATAATTTTTCGCAATAATCCCATTTATAGGGATTCTCTCTTATAAGTTATCTATATGGCATCTTTTAAAAATGAATTATCAAATGTTTGTTCGCAATATAAGGTTTCTTAGAAAAATATGCCGTCTTTCATGGTATTTGATTAGATAATTGAGCAAATGAATTTGAACAATACGCATATTTTTAAGGTTTCTCTCCAATATGCTGTCTTTCATGGACTTTTTTATGGGACGGCCGAGAAAATGTTTTTTCGCAATACTCACATTTATAAGGTTTCTCTCCAAAATGCCGCTGTCTTTCATGGGCGTTTTTATAAAATAACTCGGCAAATGTTTTTTCGCAATATTCACATTTATAAGGTTTGTCTCCAGTATGCAATTTTTCGTGGCGTTTTTTATCAGATAATTGAATAAATGACAGTTCACAATACTCACATTTATAAGGTTTGTCTCCAGAGTGCTGTCTTTCATGTCTTCTTTTATGAGTTGAATAAGCAAATGTTTTTTGGCAATGCTTACATTTATACGGTTTCTCTCCAGTATGCACTCTTTCATGATTTCTTTTATTAGTTAAATCAGAAAATGATTTTTCACAGTACTCACATTTAAAAGGTTTCCCTCCCGTATGCACTCTTTCATGCCTTATTTTATGAGATAAGTGAGCAAATGCTTTTTCGCAATATTCACATTTATAAGGTCTCTCTTCTGTATGTAGTCTCGCATGGCGTATTTTATTAGATATATCAGCAAATGATTTTTCACAATAGTCACATTTAAAAGGCCTCTCTCCAGTATGATATCTTTCATGGTTTATTTTATTAACTAACTGATTATATGATTTTTCGCAATACTCACATTTATAAGGTTTCTCACCTGTATGCACTCTTTCATGGTTTTTTTTATGAAATAAATGAGCAAATGTTTTTCCGCAATGTTCACATTTATAAGGCTTTTCACCTGTATGTATTTTTTTATGGCGTATTTTGTTAGATATATTATTAAATGTTTTTTCACAATCCTCCCATTTAAAAGGCTTTTCTCCAGTATGCAGTTTTTCATGTCTTTTTTTACTGGATAAGAAAGCAAATGTTTTTTCGCAATAAATACATTTATGAGTTTTCTCTTTACTGTGGATTCGCTCATGAATTACAGTTTTTGGCATGTCTCGAAAAGTTTGGCTGCAAGAGTTGTAAAAATCATTTTCAGTTAGATTTCTTTTCAAGTGCTTTTCTTTTAATTTGAGATTATGATAACCAGTGGTCTGTTTTTCTGTTATGTCTTGGGAATTAACGATTTTTACATTAATTAGATTTTTTTCTCTTTCAAATGTCGATGGCTCTGTTTTGATTTTAGTGTTCGTAATATCACGTTTTGCTTTCTCGTGTTCCAAGTCCTGAGAAGAGGTTTTTACATGGGGATTATTTTTCTGCAATTCATTCGTAGCATTTTTAACCGAAAGGAAGTTTAGCAACCCAGTTTCTTTCTCCTGTGTTAATGCTCCGAGTGCAGTTACGTTCATATTTGCAACATGACTTTCCATGAAATATGTTCTCGATTTGGAGAACGGAATATTTTTATTAATGTGTTTCTCTTTCTCAACAATCTGTTGTAATATAGAACTTTTACTTTCACTTTCCAGAGGTAATTCATGTAAAATACAAACAACAGGATGATGTCGAACTGATCTAATTGTTAATGCGGTGATCCCATCAATGACATCTCTTGTAACCTTCGAGTGACCAATAATGATGTTCTCAATGGTAGTAAATAAATCGTATATTATTCGTGTGTGATTTATTCCTGGTTTTGATACTGAAGTGACTGAATATTGCTTGATTATTTTTGGATTCGAAATATTCACTTTGATGTTTCTCTTATTTATATTTGTCGTTTTGTTATTGGGTTCTACTATTTCTGTTTGTGGACTACTTTCTTTTACCAAATTACTTTTCTCATATTTCTCAGATAAGACTGGAAATTTGCTATCTGTTTCTTTTGTAGGTGACTTTGCAGTTTCATTCATTTTTATCATAGAGTGCTGACATGATAAATCTGTAGATATATTAAAAGACGTTTTTACTGAATTTGTTTCTTCGTATGTTAGTAGAACAGTAGACTGATTAGAACGGGATGTGATTATATATACGGCGCATCTATCCTTAGAACTTCTTTTTATGGAAGAATCGTCAATTATTATATTCTCAATCGTTACGAATAAATCATAAAGAATACGTTTATGTTTCCTAACTTGTTTTGAAAATGGCTGCTTTTTCTTCTCCATGTTTCATTAGGAATTAAGGTCACTAAAATCTTGGATTTTTAATAACAACGACGGAATTGCTTATGATGGCAATTTTGCATCACTTTTGCCTATAAATAAAGAAAATATTTAAATTATGAAATGATATAAATTTCAAAAAAAAATTAAAGTTTCAGTCAAATGACAAACAATAAAATCCCAAACCTAGCATAGGAAAAATTAATGTACAGGGTGGTTATAATGAAAGTGACACCATTTAGACCCTTCTAGCGGCCGTTCTGGTAATCAGATTTTGATGAAACTTGAGATATATGTTATACAGACCAAGGGGAAGAGAATTTTGCAATAAAAAAATTAGTTCACATTTTGACCGCTACGTCAAAATATGGCGCATGAATAATAACAAAAACAAGTTAGAAGCAGAGAAATTTATAAAATCAGAGCATTTGTTCAATGTGCATTTCATTTGTGTCAATGACATATCCAAAGCGCATTATTGCATGTTCCACAGTAGAGCGAAGGGTTTCCTGAGAAATCGCAGTGATATGGCGTGTTATGCTTGCTTTCAATTCAGGGACAGTCCGTATTCTTCCTCCATAGACATTATCTTTCAAATATCCCCAAAACCAGAGATCACAAGGGTTTAAGTCCGGTGAACGAAGAGGCCATGCAGTTGGAAAAGTTCACGAAATCACCCGATCATCTCCAAAATCAGCATGAAGCAGTTCCTTCGCTTGTTGTGCAATGTGGGGTGTTGCACCATCTTGGATAAAGACAGTAGTGTCTAAACATTGTCTTTCTTGTAAAGAAGGACTGACTTTCTGCTGCACAAGTTCGCAGTAACGAGCACCAGTGATTGAACATCTTTTAGTGCCTTGAGGAGTGTTCTCTTCAAAGAAAAAGGGGCCAAGAATGAAATGTGAAGTGAATCCGCATGATACATACACGTAATCAGAGCGCAAAAGCTTTTCATGCACAACCATCGGCTTTTCAGTACCCCAGATGTGACAGGTTTGAGTATTCACTGCTCGGTCTAGTGTGAAATGCGCTTCATCTGACCACAAAATGTTCCATGGCCATGCATTATCGACGGCTATTCTAGCCAGAAACTGGCAAGCAAAATCAGTGCGTTTTTCCGGATCTTCATGAAGCAACTTTTGAACCACTGGATCTTTTATGGATACCACTTTAAAATGGAACGCAAAACTTTTTGTACCGTAGACCACGGAATAGACAAATCACGTGATATAGCTCGAGCACTTGCTGAAGAATATTGGGAACTTGAAGCACTCTCCACTACAGCAACAGCAACGTCTTCCACAGTCTCATTTGCAATTCGTTTCCGTCCTCTCCCTGGCAGCACACCCAACTCACCAGTTTCTTCAAATTTCTTAATCATCTTTTTTAAACCATGAATGGACATAGGCCCATTTCGCAAGTTTTTCAAACGTCGATATTCTCTTAGTGCAGCTTTATTGCAATTCTGGTAAAACAACTTCACCAAAAAAGCTCGATCCTTTTTAGCTAAAGCCATCGTGAAGAATGACTTTACATTTAATTTCACTGTCATTTTAAAGCTTTTCTAATTTTACATCTCATTTGCATAACGTCTCTGATTGAGCAAAAATTCTCAGATAGTTTCTTACATGACCATACTAATTTTTTTATTGCAAAATTCTCTTCCCCATGGTCTGTATAACATATACCTCAAGTTTCGTCAAAATCTGATTCCCAGAACGGCCGCTAGAAGGGTCTAAATTGCGTCACTTTAATTATAACCACCCTGTACAAAAAAATTAACCAAAAATTAGAGTTTAATTAATATTTCAACAAACAATTACAAACAAGCAAAATAAAATAAAACAACCAATCCGGTGAAATTAAAGGCAATTTCAAATCTGACCACCCCTTCCATCCCGGAAGAGATCACGCCGCGGGTACAAGAGCTGAATTCCTTGCAAAAAAAAAGTAAAAATGAGTTTAGCTAGGGGTAGCTTAAAAATTAATCACTGATGAAGAGGAGCTTAGCAAACACCACCTAAAGAGAAAGCCTGAACGCGGAAACGATATATATTGTTACATCATGAAACGAAGTCATAATTTAGGGCATATTATTGGTAGATATGCGATTAAAGATGACTTCAATGTAATAATGTATTACGTTTCATTGCAGAGGCCTTCTCTCTTGGTGGTTACGCTTGAACCCCGACGGTTAGGTGAATTTTGAGTGCCCTGGCAACACCCCTAGAGAGAAGGCCTGCGCACTAGAGCACTATACAGAGAGTATACCATGGAAGAAGGAAATAATAAGGACTTATTTCCTTCTTTCATGGAGTATACCTCTCCCAATGATTTATATTAAAGGCACGAGGGGCGGTGAAATTTGATCTGGACTTTATTTTTTATAAAATCAGGAAACTACAAAAAACACACACACAAAAGTTATTTCTCAAAGATTACTCCTTGCTTCTCTACACATTTTTTCCAGCATTCTGGGAGCATCTGGATACCAGTTCTGTAGAAATCTTTAGGTTGATTTTCAAAACCAGTCAGGGCAGCCTTTTTCACTTCCTCATTGGAACCGAACCTCTATCCTCCCAAGAACTCTTTCAATGGTCCAAAAAGGTGATAGTCGCAAGGGGAGATATCAGGGCTGTATGGAGAATGCGGTAAGATGTCCCATTTGAGCTCCGTCAATGTGTCCATAGTCAGTTTGGCTGTGTCCATGTCTTACAGAAAACAAACCCCTCTGGTAAGGAGTCCTGGTCGCTTTTTCCTTAGTGCCTGCTTCAGGGACGTATGGTGCATTTATGGTTCGACTTATTTCAGAAAATCGACATGAATGATACCCTTAATGTCCCAGAATACAGTCGCCATCACTTTCGTTGCCGACGGTGTCATCTAGAATTTCTTGGGTCGTGGTGAGTCAGTGTGCCGCCACTCCATGCTCGCACGCTTGTTTTCAGGAGTATGGTGATGAATCCATGTCTCGTTGGTGGTCACAACACGTCTTAGGAAGATGTCACCTTCTCTGTCATATCGCTGCAGTAGCATGGAATAGATTTCCGGTTGGTTTTGTGATCCTCGGAGAGTTGCTTAGGGACCCATCTGCACAGATCTTGTTGAATTTCAGCTTATCGTGGATGATGGTCTCCACACTGCCAGTGCTGATGTTCAGGATTGAAGTCAATTCTCGCACATGAATCCACGTGTTGTCCCTTATCAGTTCATTTGTTCGTGCGATTATGCCATCATTGGCAGCAGTTGCTGGCCTTGCCTTATGAGGTTCATTGCCGGTGGATTCTCGCCCTCCTTCAAACTTTTGGCACCAAGCAAAGACGGACGACCTAACATGACTCTGATGAATTTCGGATGCTTTCACACCTTTGTTGTGGAGAAACCCTATGATTATTCGTTGTTCCGGTTTGGTTGACACATCACTGTCCACCATTTTGTTTAAACAAGCAATCGGTTGCCATGGCAACCGCATGAGTGGTGCTGTATTTGCATGACAGGTGGTAGTTGCTATCCCAAAAAATGAAAGTTTAAATTTTTGCAACAATGACATCTACAAAAAAGAAAGTCCAGGTAATTGAACGCCCTTCGTATTTTTATGTTTTCTCAAGAAAGGTTACTTGTAACTGACAAGGGACGTACACATAGTTGAACGACGCACTTTTTTGGGCGCAAAAATACCTTGGAAGCAATAATATAGAATAACATAGAATGGATAGCTCAGCATTTCGATGGTAGTGACCTTGAAGCAGCGCTCTTAACGGATGGGTGGACTCTGCCGACTGTTTAACCTGCATTTCTATGGAGCATGCTACGACTTTTTCTAGATTTTTAATTATTTCTCGGTCTGTAATTACCGGAAACCGCCAAGATCACATGGAAGCTTGAAATGAATGACATGTAATCTATCGGCATCAAGAAAAAAAATTTTTCTACGGAGGAAAAATAAATATTCGCCTAATTAAATGCACTTGAGTAACTTGCTTGCCTTATATACACTTAAAGATATGCATTTAGATACACTGTATATTTTAATGATAAAATTATATTGAAGTAAATGATGTTGACAAAAATTAAGAAACTTCAGACTTCAACAAAATAATATAACAAAAAACAAAATTTTTTAGAAAACCGACAGTTGATTATAATTAATTTACATTTCATTTTAAACTCAATGGGAAACGAATTACTATTTATTTTGAATTCATAAAATGCCAAAAATTAAAATTTTCAAGAATTTTTTTTTTTTCAATTTCCAAGCCGAATAAATTTCATTTTGAATTAAAAGTCATTTTAATAATTTTATGTTTTGGGGATTAAAAATATAACATTATTTAGCTGACCACGGAGAAGTTTCTTATAACAAGGCAATGATGTTGAAAACTATTAGAAAAAAAAAGTCTAGAAAAATTCTAGAAAAAGTCATAGCATGCTCCATAGAAATGCAGGTTAAACAGTCGGCAGAGTCCATCCATCCGTTAGGAGTGCTGCTTCAAGGTCACTACCATCGAAATGCTGAGCTGTCCATTCTATGTTATTGCTTCCAAGGTATTCTTGCGCCCAAAAAAGTGCGTCGTTCAACTATGTGTACGTCCCTTGTCAGTTACAAGTAACCTTTCTTGAGAAAACATAAAAATACGAGGGACGTTCAATTACCTGGACTTTATTTTTTGTAGATGTCATTGTTGAAAATATAACAGCGCCAATCTCCACTTGCAAAAAAAAAAAAAAAAAAATGGTAAACAAGGCAAATGAGCACAAGTTAGTCTTGGACATTTCTTAGCATTCTTCAAGCGTCTACATTTTTTTTTTAACAACTAGGAGAATGGCGCTTAAGGATTTTTTTCAACATCTTTGCCCTGTTACAAGATATTTCTTATGCTCAGGTAAGCAGCGTTTTATTTTTCAGCCTCAAAACATATAAAGTTATTCAATTCCAAAAAATTTATTTGCCTTGCAAAATGTCTAAAATTTTTGGTTCTTTATAAATTCTAATTTTTTGCCCTTTATGAATTTCAAAATTAAAGCTAAATTGTTTCCTAATGAATTTAAAATCAAATGTAAATTATTATAATAAAATGTTATTTTTTATGAATTTTGTTGCCTTATCTTGTTAAAGAGTTCAATTTCTTAATTTTTTTTCTATATATTTTAATACATTTTATACATTATATGCATTACAATTCATATGAAACTGATTATAATTCAAATAGATTTTATTTATGAGTGATTTTCAGATATTTTCTGTTTTTTTGGGGTTTTTTTTTCTTTGATATTAATGATTCCGATTTTTATTTAAGAAACGGGTCAATTGACCTTTAACACCTGCATTGTGATTGGTTGCCACTAAACGTCACTGGTTTTTTTTACAAAATGCAAATGGTGGATACTGGACGTGTTAACGGCATTTGTTGACTGTATCGTAAGTGAAAGTTTTAATTGTTGTTGTTCAAATTTTTGTTGCTATGGTTAAATATTGTTGTGTTCTCAATTGTCAGAATGAGGAGAAAAATTAATCATCATTAGAAAATGAATTTTACTCAAATCACAAGTGCTTACAACACGACCAAGGGACGCCATGTTTTATGTGGTCACATGGGTAGTCAAGGCTACGAAGGCTAAGAAAGAGTGTGAGAACTTGAGTTTATGATAAAGGTCAATTTGAAAGTTTTGATAGATAAGCAAACATGTCTTAAATGTTTTTATTTTCATTGTATACATGAAACAAATTCATATACAGACTTAAAATTAACTTTTTTATTTATTGAAATTAAAATGAAGAACAAAAAATAAATTTATTAATGAAAAGCGAAGAACAAAAAATAAATTTAATATTCGAAAAGCGCCTATTTCCCAATGCTATTCCTATGCTAAGCGAACTCCACGACTCCACCAAGCAAGTTACTTTTTATATCAAAGTTCAACTGGGAGATAATGTCCCTTTTTATAATTACAGGCATGGCGGACCTAATGGGGGGCTCTTCAAGAGCGTCGACTTAATGTGGAGCTCTTCCGGTCTTCCAATCCTCTGGATATAATCTATCAGGCAGTGCAGTGTTGCCAGATCATTGTTTTTTTCACCAGATTTAGTGAATATTACACAGAAATTATGCAAAAATCCACTAAATATTACATCAGAACAATAGAACTAGTGGATTTTTTGTTTGATTTTAGTGGGGAAAATTTTTTTGAGCTGGCAACACTGTTCATCGGGCAACGAAGCGTAATTGCGTGAGCGTCGAGCAATAGCAAACGGAAGTAGTTAACAAACATACCTCGAAAAGGCCGTTTCGTAAGGTCCGGGTCTGTCTTCTCATGAGATTTACAGCTTTATCGAAACGGGCGAGACCACCTCCCGAAATTTATCGAAACGAAACTGTTGAGGGGAAAACCATACTATCGCGATTCCGCTCAACAATTTTGTTGTTATTGATAGTAGTGTCCGTCGTTTTGTTAAAGACAGACTAGTTCGTTGCATTCATTTTCAACCGGTCAAATCGTCAGCATCGTATAACAGATGGATTTGATGTTTCCCTCGCATAATTATTAATTTTAATTTACTAACTTGTAGAGGCAACGAGAGTGATATTCGCGGTTCCTGGTTCGAAACCAGGTCGTGGAATTTACATTTTTTTTTCGTTAAAAGGAATTTATATATTTAAGTATTTGTGTATTATTGAATATTTGTCATTAAATACATTTTATTGTGACTATGATCCTTTGATTCTTCTTGCTCATTAAAAACGCTATGGACTATCGAAAAGGTTAGTGGCTGGATACGAATAGAAAATTGCTTCTTTTGCTTTGTTGGTTAAAGCGAATGCACTTTGAATTCTTTTTCGTCGTAACCGAAATGTTTTCCTTTGTATTTTAAAAGGTGGGAGGGGGGGAGGGATTATTTGGATGGTCTTGGTTTTATCCTATCTTCCTCCCATTCATATGAAAAAAAGTAGACGTAGTTAGGTGCATAACATAGAATAAAAAATATTTATTAAATACCTGGTATTTTTTTACGGTGTCTATTAAATTCCACAAATGAGCCTCTTTCCACGTTTTCTCTCATATGCTCTCGTTCTTTGCAGGCTATAGGCTGCAATATATAGGCTGCAATAGAGGAAGGTTTTGGCGTTTTGCTTAAATGAGGTCACCGCATTCTTGAACAACGCCTTAAAGTATTCCCAAGGAAGAGGTATTGTAATTCTTCCCTGGTATTCCTTTGTATGGCTCCTTTGCCTCTTCTCCATTGCCCCTGTGTCACACTGAATATAATTTTGTAAAAAAAAAAAAATGTCTCGAATAAAGTCGTCTCATCTTTGATAGCAGATCCGTTTGTCACACTTCATTTGTCCATTTGGGTTGAAAAATGGAAAGTAGAATTATTCTCAAGTAGTGATATGATATCTTCCATGTAATAAAAATACAGATGGAATGTACTTAAGTTCGATAAAAGTAAATTTGTCCATTCGGATGTTGAAAACTCACGATGAATACTTGTAAATTCTCTTAGAAAACAACTGACGATATGACTTGGCTGCCCGGGAAAACGTTATTAATATTTAGTTATTACATTAAATTTCATTTTGCCTTTTTTTCATTGTTATCATTTTCATCGTCTGTATTCATACAGAATTAAGGCACTAACATGGTTCCATTTAACTGATAATTTACCTTCACATACGACTGAGCGAGATTGTTTATCATCTGGGAAGAGACTTCAAAGCTTGGCACCTAAAAAACGGTCATCTTACGACCATTTTCAACTAATGTCATCTGTGTAGAATTTCTTCTAGAAAAGTTTCCAACGTTTGGATATACAGGAAATTATCGCGAGATTTTTAACATCCATGTGTGGTGAAATTTATTTTTATCTAACTTAAGTAATTCCACCTGTGCATTTTATTACATGGAAAATATATTTTTACTTTAGAATATCGGTAATTCATTTGTTCATAATAGTCGCATTCACATCTTTTCACTCAGAGACCGTTAAAATAAGGAGACCTGGCATTTACTCATTTTCCCATTCAAATGTATGTAATGAGAATTCAGTGTAGAATTCAGTTTACCATTCAAACCTTCAGTTTCCCATTCCATCGTCACGCCATCTGGTTCAATGTTAGCACATCTACATGTACAATTCGTACATGACGTCAACGTGCATTAATGGTTGTTATTATATGATGTCATACTACTAAGCCTGAGGCCAGCGAGATAACAAGGCCTGGAGGCGAAAAAGTCACCTGACCATCTTAGTCCGAGTAACAATGTAGCCTTCATTGTTTCCATCTTGGATTTTAACAATCTATCTTTTTTCGTTTGTTGAAAACAGTGAAGGTTACATTGTTGTTTGGACTAAGATGGTCAGGTGACTTTTTCGCTTCAGGGCCTGTTTATCTAGCTGGCCTTGACTATACCCGTAGCCAACGAGAAAGACAGGCCCCGGCGCGGAAAAGTCACCTGATCATAGTAGTCCAGACAACAATCCAACCTTCATTGTTTCTAACAAAGGAAAAAATACTCATTGTTAAAATCCAAGATGGAAACAATAAAGATTACTTTGTTAATCGGACTAGTATGGACAGGTGACTTTTCCGCGCCGGGGCCTGTCTTTCTCGTGGGCTACCACTAAACCCGAGGCCAATGAGAGACAGGCCAGGGCACTCAAACTCAAAAGTCACATGATCATCGGGGTCCGGCCAACAATTCATCCTTCATTGTCTCCATCTTGAATTTTAACAATCATTATTTTTTTGTTTGTTGGAAACAATGAAGGATGGATTGTTGCCCGGACCCCGATGATCATGTGATTTTTGAGTGCCCTGGCCTGTCTCTCGTTGGCCTCGACCACGGAGTATAAGACAGGTGAGTAAACTCCCTATTCCGTAATGCAGCATTGTTAGTCCCGTTACTGAAATTTTTCGAACGTTGGCCGCTAGGCGCCTCTACGGTAGCGAGGGCGCGCTTTGCGGGCAAATCAATGGAAAACTATTGTAAGTTTAGGATTCAAGTTTCTTCACGAAACTGGTAATTTTGGTTATATTTAAGAATTGGAACTTTATTAACATACACAGGATAAGCCCGCAAATACATTTATAAGTTTCAGTTGTGTTATTTGTCTATTTTTATTAAAAAAAAATTACTGAAGTTAGCCTCTTTGCGCGATAAGTCCTTTTACAGACATTGGGTTTTGGCCGTTTTGGCATCTACAGTTCCTTTAAAAAAAAAAGATTGCTTTTAAAAAAACATTTCAAAAGTTAGAGATTGGTTAAAGATGTTTAATTAACTGAAATATGTTTATAGTCACCGCAGTGTATTCAAATTCATTTTTTCCTATTTTCAATCAATTTTTACAAAGTTCAGAATTTTTTTTATTATAAAAAAACTTTATTTTACTTAACTTATTTATTATAACTTTATTATAAAAAAATTTTATTTAACTTATTTTACTACTTTTATGACAATATAAGGTTTTTTTGAAATATGTTTTTAAACAATTTTTTTAATTACATAATTTGATTGGTTTTAATTTTTAAGAGGATGGGGTAGTAGGTCGATTGTTACTATGCATTCAATTAAAATACACTTAAATTTTCATTTACTTACTTATAGTTATAAAATACTGACCAAATTTTATTGATTAATAAGTTATTTAAAATACAAACTTTCATTAAAAATACTAGCAAGTAAATACCAGCCATATCCCACAAATAATATTTTGTTATAATTTATTTTATTGTATGCTATTGATTTATTCTTTACTTACATGCAAATGATTGTTAGCAACTCATCAGAAGTTTCAATGTCCACTTCAGAGAGATATTTTATAAATTTCCCTCTATAGACTATATGAGATAAACCACTTTATCAGATTTCTCTTCGATTTTCTTGTAATTTTTTTACACATTAATTGTTTTTCAAAGTTAAGACGTCGTGTAGGAACTTTATTAATTGATCCATTTTATTGTTCCATAATGTTGTCATTTTTTACCTATACTGTAAAGCGTGAAAAGAGCTCGAAGGAGGCAGCTGAATGGGTGGTATCCAAGGTAATCTAGAATAACAGGTAGGTCCAGTTTGTCAGAAGTGCTTAACGCCCATGCGTATTGTGACGTCACTAGATGACTTATGGCTTTACTTCCGGCGTGTGCGGTAGCCATTATTCTGGTCACAAACGAAAACGTTTTCACGTAAAAAAAACAAAACTCTTACGTTGATTTCTGAAGAAACGTTTATTTGTAAACTTACTATTTTATAAATTAAAATTTCCTAATGCCTGCATAAATAAAGGGTAAAAGTTCAGAGTGGCGTCCCCAATTTCACGGACGTTTCACGGACGGCCCCGTCGCGTTCAGGTTCAGAAATTATTATGCAAATTTTGTTTACGAATAGGCAAAGAATTTACCTGATTTTAGGAACTAATTTATTCATAAAATCATGCTGAAATAATTCATGAAATCCCCGTCAGCGCACATGAGATCCCGGGCGGCCATAATGCCAACGTGTATCTCTTTCTCCTCACAAGGTGGCAGTGGCGTACACATTTGCTCCCAAGGTCTTTTATAGACCTTGTTTGCTCCCATTTGTAAGATTGCAAGACATTTTGCTATCAACTTACTTGCTCCGCAGGAAACAAAATAAACAGGATATTTACAAAAATTTTAAACATTAACCCGCATTAATCAACAAAGAGGATTTTAAAAATTAAAAAATAAAAAAATAAATAAAAAAAAATTTAATTTTTAAATTTCTAAATTTCAAAGTTTCTAACTTCAGTGGTGAAAAAGCCAATACGAGATAATTTAAAATTAAAATTTTCAATTTCTATATTTTTCAGAGTTTTAACACAAGAAAATTAAGATTGCAAGAATGCATTTTTTTGTTCCGCAGAAGCAAAATAAACAGAAGACATAAAAACGTCAGAAAGATTTTTATTAGTAATTAATCAACAAAAATAATTTAAAAAGTGGTTGAAAAACAACCAGTACAGAAAATTAAAATTTCTAATTTACAATTTCTAAATTTTCAGATTTTTCTTTAGAATTTTTCACTATTTATTAATTAATATCGGAGGAAATGGCGTGAAAAAATCCTCCTATGACCATTTATTGAACGTTGTTTGATTAGAAAATCTATATATACGAGTATAAAGAAGAATGTTTGTGTGTGGTTGGGTGGGTGGGTCTGTTTGTCTGTATGTTTTTTATACAAATCTACAGTTTTATTCCGATCTTGATGAAATTTCGCATACATGACCTTCAAAGCATGAGGAAGGTCACTGTCTACTTCAGATTTCGAAAAAAATAATAATTATTGATAAAAAATCGATATTCATGGTTATGGCAGGGCATATTAATGAGAAATATCGCATGACCAACAATGCAAGACAAAGTTTTTGAAACAATGGTATCAACACGCAATTCACAAACACTCTGCACGGACCAACAATATATATCTCATGACCAACAATGCAAATAAAAGTTTGTTCAACAATGGGTATCAACAATGGTTTCAACACGCAATTCACCAATAACAATGAGCACAGAATGATGATGTAATGTTAAAGCAATCTTTCCAAGAATTATAACAATGAACATAAAATGATGTAATATGGATAAGTTTCAATTTGTAACAATGCATAGAATTCCTGTTATTCAGGCTTTTCTTAGAAAAAAGAGTTCTTAGTACTTAACAATTTCTTGAAAATCTTTAAAAATGATCAGTAACTGGAGGTAATGGAGAGTTAGCAGACTATTGAGAAAGAGTGGAAAGACGACAGAGGAAGCACTCCTTTAGCTCCGTGATGTATTGAGCAAATGGGAAGCAAGTAAATAGAAGAATCGGCGACCGCTAGACTGCACAAAGTGATGAATGGCCAAGTTTTGCTTCAACACATCGAGAGAAGAGTGGAAATTGCAACAACACTAAGTATACATCTGAGGTAAGATTACGTGAGTAAGAAATTATTTAGACTAGCAGTGGCATCCTTGGAGAGGTCCAGCCATTGTGAGCCTTTAAAAAGATTTTTTTCGAATTTTCATTAAGAATTTTTACTGTATTAATTCTAAGCATTTTCATGTGTTTATTTTTAAGATATTGCAAAATTTAATTTAATTTTTTGAGATTGCTCTGTTTACCTACAAGTGAAATTATGCCGGACAACGCCGGGTACCTTTGCTAGTAGCAAATATATATGAAGGCAAACAATAGTACCAAATTGTTTGTTATATACTTTAATAAATAAAAGTCTTTAGTAAAAAAAAAAAATCTTTTTCACTGCTTATTTCAGATCCATGTCGCCAGCACCCCTCCCCTAAAATTTCCGAAATTTTATAATTTCATAAACGTCATACCTTTGTGCTGGTTATAACTAGAATTGAAAGTTATAAAGAAAAAAAATCTTCCGACGAGGAGGCACAACATTCAAGACTCCACGCCCAACGCCCGAGTTTTCTATTTGTTTTCCATATACCTTATTTTCAAATATGCTATGCAATGTAGTCTAGATGTGCTTCTTTTGTGTCAATTTCTAGATTAAACTCCGTTTCTTGTGCTCAATTACATAAGTGTTACAGCATACTTATAAGTTAATTCGTTACAGTGAAGGCGGACTAACCAATATTTCGAAAAAAATGCCATTGTAGTTGTATCGGATACAGAAGGGATCATATGTTGTTTATAGTTGCACTTTCAAAAATTTCGTTTATGCAAAAACAGTGACTGTAAATAAAATACCAAGAAAATGGCTTTCATATAACTGAATTTTTAATTTTATGTACTGGTTGTTTTTCAACAAATTTTTTAATTATTTTTGTTGATTAATTACTAATAAAAATCTTTCTGACGTTTTTATGTCTTCTGTTTATTTTGCTTCTGCGGAACAAGAAAATGCATTCTTGCAATCTTAATTTTCTTGTGTTAAAACTCTGGAAAATATAGAAATTGAAAATTTTAATTTTAAATTATCTCGTATTGGCTTTTTCACCACTGAAGTTAGAAACTTTGAAATCTAGAAATTTAAAAATTAAATTTTTTTTATTTAATTTTTTTAATTTTTAAAATCCCCTTTGTTGATTAACGCGGATTAATTTTTAAAATTTTTGTAAATATCCTGTTTATTTTGCTTCCTGCGGAGCAAGTAACTTGATAGCAAAAAGTCTTGCAATCTTACAAATGGGAGTAAATGTGTACGCCACTGCCACCTTGTGAGGAGAAAGAGATACACGCGATCCTCCATGTTGGCATTATGGCCGCCCGGGATCTCATGTGCGCTGACGGGGAATTCATGAATTGTTTCAGCATGATTTTATGAATAAATTAGTTCCTAAAATCAGGTAAATTATTTGCCTATTCGTAAACAAAATTTGCATAATAATTTCTGAGCCTGAACGCGACGGGGCTGTCCGTGAAACGTCCGTGAAATTGGGGACGCCACTCTGAACTTTAAATAAAGTTATTAAGAAATAATATCGAAATTATCATCTGTCTCTTAACTGCCAACGGTTCCGACGAATCAATTTCGAAATCTTAACGAGGAATGATAACTAGGCCTAATGATAATGAGAAATACGTTATCGTCCTTGTCTCTGTGTTCGCTTAACTATCCGCACATTGCGCGATGAGTGAACATGAGACCAAGGTAAATGATTTTACATTTTAAAGACACCCACTCCCCTTCTAACGAACTGATATATAACCCTTTTTCTATTTACTCTCAGTAAATTTCACTTACCTTGGTCGCATGATCAGTTATCGCGTGATGTGCTGATAGTTAACATCAACCCTGTGTTCACATTAAAAAGATAATACGTAAGTACATTTTACAATAATTATAAATTACGTAAGTCCTTTCATATAATGGCATTATTATTTAATTAAAATATATAGTATAAAGGAAATGAACGAGTCGTCAAGTGTGGCTATCGCACGACTGCTTTCATTGCCGCCATGTTTTAATTTCTGTTGAGGTTTCGATTTAGCGGGTATAGGTTTCGATGTATTCTAGTGACGTCAAAATACGCTTGCGCAGTAAGGCAATTTTTACTACTTCCGGCAAACTGACCCCCTACCTTGTTCTAGATCACCTTGGGTGGTATCGTCTGCTATATTCCCGCAGCGCAGCCGTAGCGACCATAGAGGCGCCTAGCGGCCAACGTTCGAGCTATTTCACTAACGGGGCCAACAATGAGGCGGAGTTTACCTGTCTTTATATACCGTGGCCTCGACTAAACCCAAAGGTCCCCTCTTTCCTTTCCTTCCTTATCCCCTTTTACAAACGTCTCTGCTTTCATGGGAAAACGACCGCTAGGGGAAAGTCGCGCATGCGCAAACCAAACTTGGCAACACTCGAAGGCGAGAGTTGGTTGTCTTGGGGGTCTAGGGGGTCTAGGCTGAGCTCATCGACAAGCAGTCGACTGTCGACAAGTGTTGATGGTCACGTGGTTAATGACGCATTTGTCGATTCGAGGTAGCATGAACACGACTTGTCTACAGTGTATCGGTATTGGAGTGGAATTTGAAGCATAGCTTCCATAATAGCACCCGTTTAGAATAAATTCCTAATGAAATCAACTGAAGTAGGCAAGAAGCCTGACTAACCGAAGAAGTTTTCCACATTATGAAAAAATAATATGATTGAAGATAGTCAAAAGATTGGGGGGGTCACATCTTCCACTAATCCGGGAAGGAGACATTGCCAATGTCTTCAAAGTTGATGTTAAGAATATGCCTCGGCTTTCTACATTTCGTATGCCATTTCATTTCCAGAAATCTGACCTCATACAGACTTAATATTGTGGCTATTACGTACAAGCAGAGTATGCATATTACACAGACTGTCTGCCAGTCACAAGAAACAGTAGAGAGGATGTGTCTGCCAATGGGACACAGTGCATTTTAAATTATTTTATCCAGTTAACAGGAGTTTACATAAATGTGAGCATAGAAATTTATCCACTTATCCGGTATCCACTTAAGCGAACTTAAGATGTATTGAAATTTACTACAGAAAAACGGGACCGTACACTTTGTATCCCTTTAGGATTTTCCACTTGTCAGATATACACTTAACGAGGTTTCTACAGTAACTTCAATATTATTCTCTATTAATTTTTCTTTTTCTCAATATTCATTTATGTTCAGAGGGGGAAGCAAAATAAGTAGAATTTAATGGGTGATACTTTAAAAGAAAGAACCCAAAACTTAAGAGTAAACGTGGCTCGTTAAAAGACTTATTTTGGTTTAAAAATTGCGATATTTATTTATAAAATACAAAAATTCTGTACAAAAGAATGTTCTATACAATATGATTTAATTGAGTTATAGGCATTGCGATCTCAATTAAAAAAAAAAAACATTTCTCGGAATAAAATAAAGAAATACTTAAATGTACGTTAAATACAGCAAAACACTGTAACGAGAAATATTAATCGCTACATTGAGCGAATTGAGATTAAATATAAAAAAAAAATTGAGAGAGACCAATTCCTTATAAAGAATAAGGAAAAGAAATTTCAAAATTCCCATTTAATGTCTGAAGAAAGACTGCGAAATCATAATTAATTATTAATGGGGAATAAGAATTGAAATGTGCAGCATGGCGTCCCTTATGCGCGTTATTGTTGAAATAGCATTAAAAGAAATTTCATTATTACCTTATGGGTAAACCCGCAAAACTATGCTGCTCGGTAAAGAATCATGGCTGCCGCGAGAAAGTGAGAAATTCAATAAGAAACTAAACATCGAACGGCAGGGTAGGAGTAATTTGCAGAGCATTGGAATGAAAATGATAAATGGAAGTTGAACGCCATGCTGCAGGTTAGTGAGGACGTGGAGGACCAGAAGGAGGGACGACTGGTCAAGCCAGAAGCTGGAAGTGGTCTGTCTGAAATAAAAAAAACAATAACCACGGAAAGAACATCAACAATAGTGGGACACACATCCTCGTGATCACGAAAATTATTCGCGAGGGACAACTAGCTGCAGACAGTGATAATCACGTGGAGATTTTTTAATTAACATTTATTTAAACAATATATACTCAACAATCACTGTCTGCAAAACAGTAAAAAAAAACTTAAAGAATAGAAAAAATAGAATAATTAATTACAAATAAAATTATATCTATTTTTACATAAAAAATCTGAGTTTTCTTGAACAATTTTCATTTTTATTATCATTATTTCCATCTTTCTTCTCCGATCGTTATAAATGCGGTTTTAAGAGTTTAATATCGAAGCTCGACTGACACTGGACATGTTTTTTTTCTTTTACAAAATCTTTCACTTGTTTCCAAATTAATCATATAGGATTTAAAACCGTATGATATGCAAGCCATGCTGCCTCCACTACACTCCATAACGATGCTGCATTTACCAGTTGTGTTGGTGACGACCTGACAGATCGTTCGATGACGTCTTACAAATGTTCAATGGGATTGCATTCTTGGAAACGTGGAGGCCAAATCATTGTCGTGAAGTCAGTAGGATGTTCCTCCAGCCACTGCCGTGTCACAAGGGCCGCGTGTGGAGGCGCATTATCTTGCTGGAAGATGCCGTTGCCCACGGGGTAAAAACAGTTCATGAAGGGGTGCAGATGGTCCCCAAGGAGATCGACGTAGGAAGTAGCACGTAGAGTGAATGTCAGATGCACCAATGGACCCATTGCATGCCACGAGAAACACCCCAGACCTATATGGAGCCTCCACCTGCCTGAGTGGTCCCCACCTGACAAGCGGGTCCATGGCTTCGTGTGGCCTTCGCCAGACTCATACACGACCATCGGCCAGATACAGCTGAAACCGTGACTCGTCGGACCAGGCAACCCTTCGCCAGTCCTCAGCAGTCGAATGTCGATGTTGGTTGGCCCAGGCTAGGCGTTGCCGATGATGTGCTGCTGTCAAGATTCGCCAAGTTGTCATCACGGACAGAGTTGTGGAACGTCCCTGGTTGTACCGCATGGTGATTTGGCCCGCTGTTGCCCTTCGGTCAGCAGTGGTGAGCCGGGTGACCCGGCGAACACCTCCAGCATCAATGAAGCGTGGGCGGCCCGTCTGCTATCCGACATGGGTTGTAACCCCTCGTTGGATGTACTCTCGATAGACCCTTGGAATGGTTGTGCGGGAAAATTGCAGGGTGCTGGCTGCATCTGATATTGATGCACCCATTCGTCTGGCATCAACAATCATTCCCCGTTCAAATGCGGATAGCTCTCGGCGTGCTGCCATTTCTGCAGCTAGTTTTGCTTACAATGATTGCGTGATATATCAGAGAGTCCTGTGTATCTGCATTCCGAAAATGAAAGCAGCGGGATTTGTCTCATTACGGACAGGGAACCTGATTGGAGGGGTGTGCCATGACTTTTGGTGACTTTTGAGTTTAAATGAATCACTTTTATTAATGTTAATGATATAAATAAAATAGAATATATAGTCACCAATATAAGTTTTGATGAAAGAAACTTGTTGATGGATGGAAGAAATTGCATCTTGTAGATAGACAGATGGAAGACGGGCGAAATACAGATGGAAAACAGAAAATTTTTGAACAAGGCACAGATGTTGTAGGAAGGAAGGTGGTACAGTTGGAAGACAGAAGAAATTTAGGCAGAAGGTACAGTTAGGAGATAGAAATGTTGATCAGGGCACTGATATGTAAATAGAAACCCGTTAATGTCTTAATGTCTTGATGATGTAAAAGTACGGTTCAGAATTGGGGATTTAAACAAAAATAAATTTTCTCTATAATATAGCATTTAGTTAGCTTAATTTACTCTATGGATGTCAGGAGACTTGTGGGATCAGTGAGTGAAAATAAATCCATCAACAAATGTGAATAAAAAAGTGGAATATTCTTTTGTTTTGTGATAACTGATAATTTTATATTCTTAAATTAAACATTAGACACTGTTTAAATCATATAGTGTTGAGTAGTGTACTTTTTTTAAACGAAACCTCCCTACTCGGGATAAGTGGATATTTTCTTCCGGTCCCGACTGTATAATTATTCAAAGAGAAATTTTTAAGGATTCTGATGACGATGAAGACGAAGTATATGCAAGTGCGATGGAAGGCTATTATTACCAATGTTTCGAAGAAATTTTAATATATATACAGGACTAGAAGAGGTACCCGGCGTTGCCCGGGATTATTACACTTGGGATGTAAACAGAACAATCTCAAAAATTAAAATAAATTTTGCAATATCTTAAAAATAAACACATGAAAATGCTTAGTATTAATACAGTAAAAATTCTTAATGAAAATTCGAAAAAAATCTTTTTAAAGGCTCACAATGGATGGACTGCTCCAATAATTTCTTACTCAGATAATCTTACTTCAGATCAACACTTGATGTTGTTGCAATTTCCACTCTTCTCTCGCTGTGTTGAAGCAAAATTTGGCCTTTTATCACTTTGGGTAGTCTAGCGGTCGCCAATTCTTCTATTTACTTGCTTCCCATTTGCTCAATACAGCACGGAGCTAAAGGTTTGCTTTCTCTGTCGTCTTTCCACTCTTTCTCAATAGTCTGCTAACTCTTCATTATCTCCAGCTACTGATCATTTTTAAAGATTTTCAAGAAATTGTTAAGTACTAAGAACTCTCTTTTCTAAGAAAAACCTGAATAACAGGAATTCTATGCATTGTTACAAATTGAAACTTATCCATATTGCATCATCATTTTATGTTCATTGTTATAATTCTTGGAAAGGATTGCTTTATCATTGCATCATCATTTTGAGCTCATTGTTATTGGTGAATTGCGTGTTGAAACCATTGTTGATACCTATTGTTGCACAAACTTTTATTTGCATTGTTGGTCATGAGATATATATTGTTGGTCCGTGCAGAGTGTTTGTGAATTGCGTGTTGATACCATTGTTGCAAAAACTTTGTCTTGCATTGTTGGTCATGCGATATTTCTCATTAATATGCCCTGCCATAACCATGAATATCGATTTTTTATCAATAATTATTATTTTTTCGAAATCTGAAGTAGACAGTGACCTTCCTCATGCTTTGAAGGTCATGTATGCGAAATTTCATCAAGATCGGAATAAAACTGTAGTTTTGTATAAAAAACGTACACACAGATCCACAGACCCACCCACAGACCCACCCACAGACCCACAGACGCACAGACCCACAAACATCCTTCTTTATATATATAGAAGATGTCCGGAAAAAAATGGTAAATATTGATACACGTGAGAGAACATGTATAAAGAAGCATTTTTATTCCTATGAGCATGGTGTTGCAAGCCAACCCCCGCAGAGATACAGGGGGATTAAAGTATGTTGCGCTGCCTGATTGTTGGCGTCCCGCGAGCGACTAGGCAATGTGGTGCAACCCACATTGGAGCCAACAGACCTGTTCGAAGGTGTTGATGTAATGGAATAAAATCAAGTCACATCACATAACATTAAACTACGTAGAAATAAACAAATAAGACACCCTACGAACGCTATAGGCTCTTAAGGTAACATCTTGATGTAGACTATGAGCAATGCACATTAAGGCATACATCCAAGCTGTGGGTAAAAACAAATGTGAACAAAACAGACGCCACACAAATGTCCATTCCGTATCAAGACTCACAGCAGGTGTTCATAGGTCCGGATTGTTTCACTTGCCACAGCAATGCGAGCGACCAGATCATCAACGGATGGAACAGGTGTTTCGTACACCAGTGACTTCGTGTAGCCCCTCAAAAAAAAAGTCCAATGGGGATAGGTCAGGTGACCGTGGTGGCCAGGCGATTGGTCCCCCATGTCAATCCACCTATGGGCGTATGTCGCGTTGAGGTGTTGTCGTACGTGAATGCGCAGAATCGGCCCAGAATCCGCCAAAGGGAAATAAAAGGCGGGACTCTTGAACAGATGTGAGCTGCACCACATTGCCTAGTCGCTCGCGGGACACCAACAATCAGGCAGCGCAACATACTTTAATCCCCCGGTATCTCTGTGGGGGTTGGTTTGTGAAACCATAGGAATAAAAATGCTTCTTTATACATGTTCTCCCACGTGTATGAATATTTACCATTTATTTCCGGACACCCTGTATATGTCGAAAGAGCATAATGTTGCCACTTTTCCTCAAGAGAGGGCGATATAAATGAAGCTAGAATTAGAGCTCTAGATAGAGACATGTGTAATCCCCTTGCGAGTTGCAAGGAGAATACAGAACGCAAGTCGCTAGATATGTTTCTAGCTTCATTTATATGGCCCTCTCTTGACGAGAAGAGGCAACATTATGCTCTTTCGACACATAAATATTAAAATTTCTTCGAATTATTGGTAATAATAGCCTTCCATCGCACTTTCATATACTAATCTGGCACTGCTCTTTCCATTTTTTCCTATTTTAGCCATTTTCGCAAAGATTTTAATCAGCAAGATAAAAACTCTCGCTCTGGTAGCATGCATTACTATTACAAGTGGGCTCCATAATGGTGACCCATTCAGGTAGGATCGATGATGTGAATAAAAGAACTTGTAGTGGGCTCTTTTATTCACATCATTGGCTAGGATAAATATAGTAGCTCTACAAGAAACAGTGCTGCTGCGTAATGTGTATTTAATATCTTTATTTAACAGAGCTTTCTTATTCCAATGCTAAACGGAATGTGTATTTAATAGAAAAAAAATATCAAGTCGTAAATATTCAAAGCTGTGTTTAAGGTAGCTTTAAATAACAATACAGCTCCATATAGCTTTATGGCCGCAGTTTAGTATTGAATACGTTGATGGCGTTTGTACTTCACGCAGGTGCACTTGCATTTGACGACTGTGTAGCCAGCGGGACACCAGACGGCGCATTTCGGACATGAAAGCCATGGACCTGGACCAAGAAAGAAAACAGAGAATAAAGGATAAACCTATAAGTCATTAATGACATAAAAAAGTACTGATATGTTAAATGGAGGTTATTCTTTATACATTTGAACTGATAAAAGTTCTTTACATAAAGTATAAGCGTTTCTACCGAATGAGCTTAAATAGACAAGCTTCACAGCATTTTCGAAGCTTTAATGTTCAAGCGAGTTACTGGTAAGATGAAATAAAACCTAACCAAATACATATTAATTGCGTGAATATTCAGATTATATATTTTTTTATTGTTGATAAAGGTTAATAGTATTTCTGGGTGCTTATGGAAGTGTCATTTCTTTATTTGCAGGTTAAGTACAAACTGTCGTCACATTAATGCAGTCTTAGAATTGCATTATAAAGCTTCACAACTAACTGAAATCCGTGATCAGAGCTGTACTGGCGTTTTGTAAAATGTAGCATAGTCTGACAGTTGGATTTCTGGCTGTTTCAGGCTGTTGGAAAGATCCAAGTTTGAGAAAACTCACGAAGCTATGGACCAGGCATGTCAATAGAGAATTGTAGTTCTGGTAATTCAGCTACATTCATTGGAGTCCTGGTATATCTATAACGTCTGTGACAGGTGAACGCTATTATTTGTGCGTCCTTTATGACAGGTTAAGCCCATGCAAAAGAATTGTTAACTGCTATCATAGGTAATATGATTTAATTGCATACAGAATACTTCTACAAGCTCCTGGAGACCCTGCCCCGTTATGTTTCTACAAATCTATGCTCCCGTAGGGTACTGACCCAATATTACACTGATGTTCCACCTTTACCGGCACTTCAGTGTAGATTGCAATACTGCATCCACGTAGCGATTCTACATGTAAAACCTGAAAATTACTCAAAGGTACGTTACCAATAGAATCTGCACCAGTACGAGGTGCTACTCAAAATTTCCGAAAACGTACCTTACACCCTAATTTCCGCTATGACCTTCAAAGCAGTCATCTCCGTGCAACGATCCCAGCGATTTTCTCATTTTTGAAAGCACTTCTGGAAGTCCGAAGGCTATAGGGTGTTCAAGACCATTTTCGATTCCACTTAGATAGCTTCAATGGAGTCAAAACGTCGTTCATTCATTTTAGGAAAAAGGTAAAAGTCGCAGGGGGCTAAGTTAGGAGAGTAGGAAGGGTGAGTTCTTACATCACAATAACTCACAAAGATATGTGCCTACGAGTCCGAAACTTGACAGAACACCTGCTCATAGGTGCACCAAGAGGCATCTAGCGGCAGAACTTCATATTGTTTTTGTTTTGGGCGGAATATTCAAATTCTTGGGTATTTTGGGTAGCACCTCGTATTTCTCTTGCATGTCACATGCTTATTTTTTAGTTAATAAATAATTTTTTCTTATACATACTTTGCTTGAGTACATCTCCATTTGCAGAACTCGGCGTCGTTATTACAAGTGCCGACAGGATCAACGACAGCATAACCAGCGTCTTCATGGTTAACCTAGTCAATATACACAGTAACTAACTTGAACTATAGGATTACACAAATGCAATCACCGACCAGTTTATTAAGAACTCCATCTACCATGAATTCTTCTGAAAAGTGGCCTTAGATTCACATGGGTGAGATCGAGTCACTGTGTTGACCAATCGATTACTAAAAAGCCTATCTGTATTTTTCGAACCAGTCGTAAAAAATTCGGGCCTCAGGGTATTGCTCTGATGAAAGATCACATCTTACAGGAATACAATGACCATGTAACGTCAAACTGTAAGATCTAGAGCCCTGAATGGAATGATCGTTTAACAAAAAAAGGAAAGAAACAAACTAAATAAGCAAACTAAAAAAATGAAAGTTAATTCTCAGACATTACTTAATATCACGTGTAAGAAGAATTTTCATATCATACTACCTCCATCCAGGAATTGTCACCCGTACTCGTTAATTGATCGTTTCACTCAGGGCTCTAGATCTTATGGTTTGCCGGCTCAGTAGCAGAAAGCACTAAAACGTAGATGCATCCCCTGCTATGTGAAATTTCAAATATATCCAATGGTTATTTAACACCCTCAACACCAAGAAAGATCTTTTTGTTTCGTTTGACTATAATTATGCATCTGATTAGCATGATGGTTAAGTACCAGTAGGGTTGTTTCCACCTCTGACATGCAGGAATAGCCTAGTGTCATGTCATTAGTTCTAGATAAATGATAAAACTCATGGATCTGTTGACATGTCACGGCATCCTAGCTTGGCTCGAAGCCAAAATCTGGTGCCAAGCCAAGGCTCTCGCCGCGCATCTCCACAAGGAGAAGAAACGTAATCGATTAACATTGGTAGATGAAAAATGCATTTCCGCGAGCAAAGGAAATGGAGAAAGACGTCGCCAGGCAAACGTTCGCGTCCTGCTAAATGAAAGACCCAACTTTACCGAAAAAACTGGAACTGTTCGCGGAATAGAAGGAGAAACCGTGCCATTAACAACCAGATTATTGACGAAGACAGCCGAGCTCAAAGGAGTTTTCAGGAATTGAGGAAAGGAAGCTCGAATGCGAGTCCCATGAAGGATTCCAGGGACGGCAGCCAGGCAGGCAGAGACAGACGACGCATTTGTCGCAAAAACAAATCAAACTTCATCAACTTACTTTATCATAAAGAAGCTGAGTGGAACTTTTTCTCGACTTCGCATGGTAAAGGAGCTTGGGTTGGCCTCGGAGTTACTGTCAAAAGACATGCACGCAAAACTTGTATGCAGCGTGTTAATGGACGACCAATTACTTCGCAGAAAGATCTATACGAATGGGCGAAATCATTTTTTAAAAATATAGACTTCGAATTATAACTTGAATGACTTGAAGTGGTACGACTGAATAGCTTGACAAAAAATGATAGTGTTCACGTAAAAACAAAGATCACCAATATTTTTTTTTCAAATTCTAAACCGTTATTAAATACAGATTCAGTGTGTTATTTCAAAATTGTTGAAGTCGATTGAGATCATTAAAAAATATATTAAGTACTACCCAATTATAATAAAAGTTTTAAATTTTACGACATATTTGTTTTTGAGGGGGCCACTTCAGGAATTCTTACCCTTTTGCTCATTCCAAACGCATAGTTCGCCAAAGGACAATTATTGTTTATAATTTTTCAAGTTATTTTGGTATCTCTCGCTACTACAGATCTCTATGTACTCCTGTGGTATCTCGGAGCGCAACGAACAATGGCAATGAGGGCAACAAAGTGAATTCCGCTCCGCCATACAACTCACGATGGCATAGTGAGCTACGTTCACAGAAGGACAATCCCGTCTCCACGCCTCCTCCCATAGCTCTTCATCAGTCGCCCACCGTTGGCACAGATTCCATGGCATGGACAATTTCTCCGACCGCATCGTCGATGAAAATCCAGGGTCTTTGAAGACAGCAAAGACACGCACGATCATCGAAGTCAGTCGAGGTACAGCAAGCCAAAAAACTCATCAGTTATTATTCCCGAGCAAACAAAAACATCAGGTTCGAAGCAGCTACATCCCTGAGTTACATTCCTAAGCGAAGGCCCTGAACTTGTATCATTATAAATTAATAATTATTACTGAACTGAATTCCACTTGTACTTTCAACTTCAAGTTCAGTACTTTCAATTTTACCTGTCTCCTCCATCCTTCTCTGTTACACTTAGCTGCCACTCTGCACTATTAAATTAACTACGTGACATCCGAGCTACCATGTGGGTGAGCATGCAACTCTGCTTTGAGCAGTTGAAATTGTCCATTCTTGATAATTACTCGCCTACTGAAGACCCCTTATGCATTGTCGATTGGTTACCAGCAGCTACAATATACACTGAGTTAGCAAAACTCATGGAATAGTTACTTAATATCTGGTCGGGCCACCTCTGGCCCTGTGGAGTGCAGCAATACGGCGTGGTAGTGAGTCTGCAAGTCCCTGGTACACTTCTGGAGGCAGTTGACACCAGATAGTCTGCAGAGCCGAAGATAGTTGCTGCCCGTTCGTGGGCGGATGATCCAGTGCCCGGAGCCTGACTTCAACAGCATCCCAGATATGCTCGATGGGATTCATGTCAGGGCTCCGGGCTGGCCAGCTCAGTCGTTGGACCTCTCCTGCATGCTCCTCGAACCATTCGCGGACGATATTGGAGCGATGTGGTGGAGCATTGTCATCTTGAAAGACTGCTACGTCGTCAGGGTGTTGAAATGTCAAAAACGGGTGCAGATGGTCTCCGATGAGTTGACGATACCGTGGACCATTCAACGTTTGGTCCAGGATAACCAGAGGGCCCATTCCAAACCAGGAAAATGCACCCCAGACCATCACTGACGCCCCACCACTCTGCACCACCATCTGTTGGCATGCGGGATCCATCGTTTCGTGAGGTCTGCGCCATACCCGGTGCCTCCCATCAGCGTGGCACAGTTGATATCGTGACTCATCTGGCCATATGACGTTACGCCACTGTTGCAGAGTCCAGCCAAGATGGTTGGTGGCAAATGCACGCCGGAGTGTCCGATGACGCTGGGTAAGCATTGGCACCCGTGTAGGGCAACGGCTGCCAAACCCGAGGGCATGCAGATTCCGACGGATTGTCCACCAGAGAGACGTTTCTAGTGCGGCCAGTATTGAACTGGTCTGTGATTTGCTGCACTGTTGCGCTCCTATCTCTCTGAATCGTTCGTCCCAGGTGTCGCCGGTCACGATCATTCAGGGCAGCTGGACGCCCGTATGGTGCCTGTTGTGGACTGTGATGCCTTCATCCAGCCATTCCCGATACACCCTGGAGGGGGGCAGGTGTAGCTCGGTTGTCTCGCCTTTCTTAACGTATTGGTGGAGTTAAGCAACCTTGAGCGCGGTTAATTACAGGTTGGGTGACCGCCTGGAAACGTCCATCGCCCCCCGTGCTTCGGAGGGCACGTTAAGCCGTCGGTCCCGGCTGCTACTGTTTCCTGTGGCAGTCGTTAATTGGGGATAGTACAATAGACTCAGAGAGTCGCAGTGCTCTAGTTTCTAGTATAACCACTTCGGTTTTCTTGTACAACCACTTCGGTTTCTCGTTTAACCACTTCGGTTTTCTTATATAACCACTTCGGTTTCGTGTTAACCACCCCTTACAGTTCATTAAGCATTACACCCTGGAGACAGTTGAGCGGGGAAAGCCAAATTCCTGCACCACTGCCGAAATGGAACATCCCATGCGTCGGGCACCTACTATTATACCCCGTTCAAAAGACGTCAACTCGCGACGACGTGCCATTTCTGATTAATCACTTATCCAAGCTCTTCCCACAACGTCTAATGGTCCATTCCCAGAATCCGTTACCCCTGTGAATTCGTGAGCCATGCCCATCGATCAATGTGCTTGCTATCCCATGAGTTTTGCTAACTTAGTGTACACTTGCGCACTTTCAGATGTGCATTACTAAAAAGTTTGGGTCAAATTGTTCCGATGGTGTCGGAGTTGTGGGGGTGGCACTCACTTGGTTTTTAGAACTATGGCAACATATGTCATGTGATATGTCATTCGATCGGAAATGATGAGAAACGAAAGAAGATAATATTTAGACAAGGTAAAAGCGATCTACTTCAAGAAAATCACTTTTTTGATTAAAAGATAAAAACTGAGAGGGTAAAAAGTGCAGATAAAGGGATAAAATTAGATGACCTAAGGGCTTCCGCTACTTTCCTATACCCTCCTTTGGGGGTCTAATTTCTTGTTAATCCCTCATTGAGCCCAAATATTCAAGTAAATCAAGCTGAATTTAATCTGCCAATTAAGTCAACTATTTAGTTAAATTGTTGTTGCCAAACACAATCCCTTCCAGAACGCAAGTGAAAAGTTGTTTTTTTTTCTATTATAAAACAGTTTATAATTTTTTTTGTATTTCTTTTCTAATATGTATCTGATATACTTAAGTATTAAGTAATATCAGAACAGTGCCAAATA
This sequence comes from Rhysida immarginata, assembly GCA_023313115.1. Taxonomy (NCBI): domain Eukaryota; kingdom Metazoa; phylum Arthropoda; class Chilopoda; order Scolopendromorpha; family Scolopendridae; genus Rhysida; species Rhysida immarginata. The sequence goes on along the minus strand of JAHWFO010045937.1, from coordinate 29,778 downwards.
TAGCTACCTGATTTTTGTTTGCTTGAATTATAAAAGTTGCTTAATTAATGATGGGATGTCATATGGCATTTAAAAAAAAAAATTGTGAAATTATCATTCTAATAAGTAAAATAATAAAACTTTATATCATATATTTGGGTAAATGTGTATTTTAGTATATCAAGGCTCATACTAATTCAGGATTCGTTAATAATTACGAAAAATAAAGATAAAACTTAACGAAATGTTAACACACAAGCGGCATATACTTGCAATATAAAATCTTATGCAAATTCCGATTTATCCGTCGCTAAAACATTGGTTATCCGTACCCCTATACTATAATCTGACATCTTAAGCCAGCTACTCTATAGAACTTAGTACGAGTAGATAAGAAGTAGAACATACTTCAAGTGCATTACGTACCTGAAAGGGACGGTGGGTTTGACCTGACCAAGCAAACACAGCAACTGAATAAACAGACTGAATTGACGTGCTCCGGAAATTTTTTTATCAGAATTTCCTGGCTCAGAAGATGAAGAACTGTAAACAGGAAGTCGGGTTAGAATTATTTACTTGTAATGTCTTCAAATCGTTTCTATTACAGGTGTTGTTGTTGTTGTTGCTGCAGCCTTATCTTCTGTGGATGGAATCGGATGTTTACGAGCTGTTCTTAGAAGTCCTCCTTTCTTCGATTTATCGTTTCTGATTTTAATAGCGTAGCTCACTTGCCATATTCATTTGTTGGCTGTTCTCAGAAAAAGCCCTTTACGCACTGTCCACCAGTTCCGAACAACCAGAAAATAGGAAACTGAAGACCAGAGATTGATACCGTAGCCGGTGGTTTCATCTTTTTTTTTATTTATTTCTTTATTTCTTTATTTCTTTATTTCTTTAGAATTGATTTACAGAGAGCCCTGACCGGAGCCTGTATGGCCAGCTGGCCGACGTGTGAGGTCTCCGGTGGGGTAATTGTATAACAGATCTTAAGTATTAATTTATAGTAAAGGATTGGTATTATGTATCCTTTTTTTAAAAAAAAAAAAGAAAACAAATAACAATGGTAATTTATATGGTAGTTCGTGATGGAGTTAAGATGGATGAGGGGTTAGTAGTTAAGTATCGGTAGGAAAATGTATGAGATATAAAGAATCTTTAAAAGAAGTTGGGTTATATATAGGGATAATTGTAAATTGTAAAAAGTTTTAGTACGGGTTAGTAGATATTTTATTAGATAGGAGCGAATATTTCAATAATTTTTTAAAAGTTGCACTTGTGGGAGATAATCGGATACGTTCAGGTAAATTGCCCCACCACTTGACGCCGATAAAGGAGATGCAACGGCGTTGGTAGTTATTTCTGGTAAAAGGGAGTCTAATCAGGTGTGACAATCGGGTGGGATAGGAGTGAATGTTTTGTTGATGACATATTTCAAAAGGAGTAGAAAGAATTAATTGAAGGTTAATAATTTTGTAAACGAATAGGCAAAGTTGAATAATATAAATTTGATAGATGGTTGGGATGCCCAGGAGTTCGAAATAATGGGAAACAGAGTTAGGCAATTGGATGTTAAGCAAGGTTCTTAGAAACCATTTTTGCAAACGATAAAGGCGTAAGAGATTGGCATTCGTAGCGGATCCCCAAAATTGGACTCCGTAGCAGAGGGCAGAGTGTATTAATGAGTTGTAAAGAAGGATTAGTATATAGGAGGGAAGAAAGCGGAGATGAGATATCATTCCTTGTCTTTTATTAAGTTTGGTTAAAAGAATATTTGTATGTAAGTCCCAGGTAAGATCATGTGTCAAATGGATTCCTAAGTATTTAAAAGTATTTGTGGCTAGTAATAAGTGTGAATTATAGTAAATAGGCAAATCTGTGGGAACATTTAGCTTATTTCGTTGGAAAAATAGCATGTATTTTGTTTTGTTGAGGTTTAAGGTAAGCGAGTTGGTTGAGTTCCAGTTGCTTAAATTAGATAAAGTTTGATTAATATTAGTGGTAAGAGTTGCAATACTAGGGTCGGCAAACAGCAAGGTTGCATCGTCGGCATATAAGATTAAGTTTGAGGAGGCAAGTGTTGAAGCCAAGTCGTTGATAAAGAGGTTAAATAATAATAGTGAAAGGATAGAGCCTTGTGGGACACCTATATTGCGAATCAGTAATGAAGACGAAATATCATAGGAGGTTAGATAATAGGAACGATCAGTAAGAAAGTCGATGAGCCAGTTAAGTGCGGGGCCGCGGATATTGAAGAATGTGGTTAATTTGTGAATTAGAAGTTGGTGAGACACGGAGTCGAAGGCTTTGGCGTAGTCTAAAAATAAGGCAACAACATAGCTGTTTTCTGACATGTGAAAAGATATGTATTCAGTTAATTCATAGCAGGCTGTATCAGTGCTACGGTTGGGACAGAAACCATGTTGAGCCGATGATAATAATTTATTGTTATGAATATAGTTGGATAAACGGTAGAAGTATAGTTTTTCAAAAATTTTTGAGAATATTGGTAAGATAGAGATTGGGCGATAATTGTGAAAATCACTATGGTCACCATTTTTAAATATGGGAATGATTTTGGCAGTTTTGAGTAATTTTGGAAAAGAACCTGTGGTGAGCGATAAATTAAATAAATGCGTTAGTGGAAGTGTTATGCTAGATTTTACTGCAATAATTTTACCCTAAAGGGTCGGGGGAAGATGAGGATTTTAATTGCATTATTACTTTTGATATCTCTTCGGGACAAGTGGGAGGAGCAAAGAAAGAATGGGGAGTCCGCGGACGATTAAAAGAGTATGAAAGAGGAGGGGCTAGGGGCTGAAGAGGAGTAGGTAAAAGAATATTAAGGAACTCAGACAAAATAGAAGAATTTAGGTTTTTAGGATCTGGTAAGGGGGAGCGCGAAGAATGGGGGCTAGAAAGAAGGTTGTTGATCACATTCCATTTTTCTTTGTTTGAGTTAATTTTATTAAACAGTTGTGCATAGTAATTGCGTTTGGCATTTTTGATGATGTTACGCAATAGGTTAGAAAAAGTTCGAAATTTTTTGTTGGTTTGAGGGTTAGGATTGCGCCGAAATTTGCGGTAAAGAGCATTTTTGTGTGTTATTTGGCGAAGAATGTAAGTATTTACCCAAGGTTTACGGAATGGTTTAACTGTTTTATGGAGGGTGGAGGCAACATGGGGAAAGTAGCGGTCATAACCGAGACGAAAATGGCCACAAAATTTTACAAAGAGTAGATTGATTTCAGTGGAGTTTCCAAAAATTTCTGCCCAGTTGGTGAGTAAAAGGAAGGACTGAAAAATTGCTAATCGGGGAGGAGTGACTAAATGGTGCGTGATAGTTATAGGGATATTAGGAGATATTAAAAAAGAATTGTGTATGTAATAAATTGGGAGATGATCGGAGATGGGCAGATCAAGCGTACCACTGGAATATCCATTTAAATGGCTAGTGAAGCATTGGTCGATCGTGGAAAAGGAATTGTGGGTTATAGAGTAGTGTGTGTATGAAGTAATCGTGGCGTTCAGTCCAACTTGGAGCGTTAAATCGATTAGAGTAATTAAATTGGGTGTTGACTTGTGGAAATCGATATTGAAGTCGCCAAGTAAGATAATCGTCTTAGTATTTACTTGTAGAGTAAGAAGTAGGGATGACAGAAAAGATATAAATGGCTGAAATAGACCAGATGGTGGTCTGTAAACGGTAATAATGATATATTTGTTATTAATAAGGATAGTAAGTATTTCGTAGTTCTCAGAAGCTATGGTAAAATCAGCTAGAACTGAATAATGTAGGGAATCAGAAATATAAGTTACAATGCCTCCACCTCTTTTGGATTGACGGTGGACTGCGAGTGGAGAGTAGCCAGTTAGAGGGGGGATCTCAGTAAACGAGTGAGTCCATGTTTCTGTAATGGTTAGAATTTGTGGCGCGGAGTGAAGATTAGATAGGGAGGCAAGGAGTGAAGAGAAGTTTGCGTTAATACTGCGAATATTTAGATATAATATGAATAAAGGTAACTGGTTTTGGTTGGGTGTATAATTGTCTAGTAGGACGTTAAGATCACTTAAGGAAATAGAGTTAGTAGTGGCAGACATATGAAGGGGAAAATTGAAATAAATTAATTTGGAAATAAGATGATTTATAATAAAATTGACAGGTAAGTAGAAAAATTAATGTATTTTGAGCAATAAGTCTGGATATAAAATTTCTAAACATGGAGGACAAGAACAATTCGTAAGAGCTTAAATAAGAAATGTCACATATTATCACAAGTAAATTAGAATTGTTTGAGTATCCATATATAGAGAATATAATGAAGTTGGCATAGTTAATTATCAAATAGCTAGGTAAAAAAGAAAAATTTAAACCATATAAAATATTTAGGAATTGTTCAAAGATTTTGCAGGTCATGGAGATTACGCAGGGTAATAGGTTGAGAGGTATCTGATTTACGAATCATGATATTGCCATTACTAACCCATAGGTGCTTGTAGTCTAGGTCTTTTTTCTTTTTTTTGGCTTGCACAAATATATCTCTGAAGTAGGGAGATAGATGATCATTTAGGTAAATGGGGAAATCTTCATTAAATATTTTTGCATCTTTTGTGGTTAGAAGTCTAAAATTCAACTTTTTGTTTCGCAGTAGATTAAATTTAATACTCTTTCTAAGAAATTTCACAACTATCGGCCTAGGTTTTGAATTATTGGTAAATTTCTTGTTGATTCTGTGAACGGCATTTATATCGTACTTCGTACAATCTACCTGAAGAGTCGAAGCTATTTTTGTAACTATTTCTTCTAAATTTTCTTGGGGTTTCTCAGGAATTCCTCCAATTATTATGTTTGAGTTATAGGAATACTGTTCAGAATCAATCACTTTCATCTTAATGTTGTCGATTTCCAGTTTAAGTTTGTCGTTCTCTTTTTTTACAGCTTCATATTTTTGCTTATGAGAATTGATTTCGGATTTCAAATTACTTAATTCTTCTCTCATTGAGTCGAATTCCTCAGTGAAGAATTCAAAAGCTTTACTGAGCACGTTTACTTGATTCTTCACTTTATCGAGATCTTCAAGTTTATTTAATATTGCAGTTAATTTGGATTTGATCCAGATGATTTCTTTATCCATGGGGGTAGATTCTTCCTTATTAGCTATAAATTTAGGGGGCTTAGCAGTTCTCTTTGCGGGAGATGGAGCACTTGTTGAGCTTAAAACGGGTGCTGGGGATTCGGCAGATTTATTATAATCATTTTCAGGAAGGCAGATAGCACACACATATTTACTGACGGTGAAATCATAGTTGTCAAACTCCTCAACGGAAATATTATTGCAATTTGCATGGAACCATTTTTGGCAAGATCCAGTGCATTGAACAGCCTTATCAGCCAATTTTATGTACTTCTTACATGTGCCACAAGATCTAGGGCCCATACTTAGCCATTATAGATGAAAAAACGTGAAGAGGGATTTTACAACAGAGAGGGGCGCCAACAATGATCATTTGATAACAATGTCAATGTCGTTAAAGAAATTAAAATGCTATTGCAAGTTTGAATATAACGACAAAATAGAATACTGATAAATTTTTCGATAAATACCAGATCAATCAAGTCAAGCGGGTCTAGGAGAGTTCGTAAACGCAGATCAATAATCACAGCATCAAATAGATAGTCTGGGCAATCGAAATTAAGCTTATTCAGCAGGAGAAAAATCCGTTGCATGCCATCTTTAACAGTTTAAATTAGTTCCGAAGAATGTCGGTACTCTGATTGTTTCTATGCTGGCTGTGGGGAATTCTTCTTCGCCCGTAGCTGCACATCATATGAAATCTATCGAGAACTTTTGGCTTATTTATTGTTTGCTCATCATAGTCAACTATAATTGTTTGACGCGAGTTGCTGTTAATTGTTTCGCCCCCTCCCCGTTTGTTTACACTGTCTGCAACTCGAAGGAGGAAGTCAGCAACGAATACTAAAATCTCACATAATTTATGACCGTGTATTCATTCTTCCCGTATTGGATTCGTACGAGTGATGTCAAACAGACCGTTTCTTTAAGAGAGCTAATGCTGTGTTTGTTTCTTGTCTGCAAGCTCTCCTTCGCATCCCGCGGGGCGAACTATTGCTACCTTTCAGTGTGTTACACTAGATTTACCTTCATCATACTTTTCGTCCAAAAAGTGTCGTAGCGTATGATTGTGAATACTTTGGTATTGATTAGTGGGCCAACGTAGTGATGTGCTCTGGAACGTTATAGAACATTTGCTTTTACGGTATTTTCTTCTCGTCAAGTATTTCTAAGTGAAGAATATGTCTACGTGTGAAGTGCGTATATACTTTCGACTAGCTGATATACGGCGTTGTTCGGGCTTTGTTTGACAAAATTTTGCAATATCTGTATATGAGTGCACAGACACGAAAAATTCACTTTTATTTTATGTATAGAAGAAGATAGATAGAAAAGATAGACGATAGAAGAAAGAAACAAAGAAAAAAAGAAGAAAAAGATGATGGATCTGGATTAAAAGTACCCTAAATATTGACCAGACTATATAAGCTATAACCCTTCTACGTTTCTTCAAAATCTGTTCAGTCGTTTTTGTGTGATGTGCGTACAAACAAACAAACAGATAAAAATTCCAAAAATAATCTTAATGCGTTCTATCGCTTATCCGTCATCCGCCAAATATGTTTTACAAGTAGTCATCTTTCAGCATATCCTATATACAGGGCGATTCAAATCGTGTGTAAAACAATTTAAGGGGGTATTATAGAGGTCAAGGTAAACACAAAAAGTCCTATTAACATGGGTCCAATTTTTATTTTTCAAGTAATAGAGGTTTATACTCTTAAATAGTTAATAAATACAACTGAAAAATAAAATAATAATTAACAAATAACAAAATAATAAATATATAAGTATAATCAAAATAAAACTAAAAAATCAAATAAAGAGCTGACGTTTCGGATAGAGCCTATCCTTTATCAAAGCAAAAAAGGATAATTCTCTAAAAGCAAAGAGAATATTAGAGAATTATCCTAAAGTTATGAAATTAGTACTAACGGACGGGTTTATATATAGTTTGCATGGGGAATAGTAAGGCGTTATTGGCTGGCAAACAAGAGAACAAATGAGATTAATTAGACGAACTGTTGGGATAGGACAAGACGGAGGACAAATAGGAAATAATAAGGGGGCGGCGAGAAAAATGTAATAGGATGAAACATATGAAAGTGAAATATAAAAACGTTTAGGAATGATAGGGTGCCTAGCAAAAAGATTACGTAAAATTATTCCTGATTATTAGTAGACAAAAAAGGGGGGCTGTCATGAAAGAATATTATTGACATTGTTCAAAAGTATCGATTTTATGATTCCCTGACTGTACTCGGTTTAAAAAATAAAAATTCCCTGACCATTCCCGGTCGCTAGTCACCCTGTAAAAAAGTCCCACATGTAAGAGCAACGGATCAAAAGTAAAAAGATATGAAAGGACATTGAAGAACATTGAAAAGAATAGATAAAAGATAAGAAGAAGAAAAGGCCCCATAGGGCTTGCGACAAATTAAGGAATAGCTGAAGTTGGAAGGGGACATGGGAAAGGTAATGAGGGAATGGTGCCTTTGCTAAGGTTAATGCCATTAGGGGTGAGGGAATTAAATTTCCAAATAAGAAAAGACTCGAATTGCTTTCTCTCTTTTTTGCTATGGAAGTTACTACGAAGAATATAAATGCTGATGGCCTGTAAAGAGTGACCAGGGGAATTAAAATGTTTAGCGACAGGGGTGTCAGCATTGCTAAGAATATCAAACTTATGCCCGGCAAATCTGGAGCGTATGGTATTGCCTGTCTCTCCAACGTACTGTTTCTGGCATACTTTGCAATGTAACAGGTAAATTAAGTTGTGAGAAGTGCAGGTCAGGTTCTGGTTAATCTTGAAAGTAAAGGAGGAGGCACTGCTGGAAATGGAAGTAGCAGGGTTAAGAAAATGACAAACACCGCAACGCTTTGTATTGCAAGGAGAACATCCCTTAGTGGAAGTACGTGGTTTGGTAATAGCAGCATGGACCAGAATATCTTTAAAATTAATTGTCCGTTTAAAAGAAACTTTTGGTGGTTCTGGTAGAATGGAGTGGAGAAGAGGAGAATTGTCAATAATATGTTGATATTTCCTTAGGACATTTTTAATACTATTGAGGGTTGGATGATAAGGAAGAACTAATGTAGGTGTTGTCATGGCTGGAGAAGGTTTGGGGTTGTTGTTAGAACGAGAATTGCGATGTTTATAGATAGAGGCGCGTATGACAGATTTGGGGTAGCCTCTTGCTTTAAGGGAGTGGGTAAGGGCATTAGCATGGAAGTCCTTGTCAGGCTGATTAGTGCATATTCTATGGATGCGAGTTAACTGACCTAATGGGATGTTATCCTTGCAATGGCGCGGATGGCAGCTGTCATAGTGTAAGTACTGGTGTTGATCAGTGGGCTTCTTATAGAGATTAGTAGACAATTTATTGTTAGTGATAGAGATAGAGACATCCAAAAAAGAAACTGTCCTGATAGAGTAGTTGTGAGAAAACTTGATGGAGGGGTGGATGGAGTTGGAATGGGTGATAAAAGATAAGAGTGAGTCTTCGTTGTGTGGCCAGATCAGGAAAATATCATCAATATATCGCAGCCAGACCAACGGCTTTAAGGGAGACGTGGAAAGAAGTTTGGTTTCCACTTCCCCCATAAAAATGTTAGCATAGTTGGGAGCCATTTTGGAGCCCATAGCAGTGCCACTGGTCTGGATGTAATACTCATTGTTAAAAGTGAAGAAATTGGAGGTGAGGATGGTACGAAGAAGAAGGCAGATAGTGTCAGTAGAAGGAACTTGGAAAGGTTTGTTAGCCTTGAGACTGTTGCACACAGCTTTAACCCCATCATCATGAGGAATGTTAGTATAGAGGGAAGAGACATCGAGCGTGCAGAGGAAGACGTTCTTGAAATCGTAATTAGAGTCGTTAAGGCGCTGGATATGGGAGAGAAAATCGTTAGTGTCTTTGATATAGGAAGGAAGACTGGGTGGGATGTGGCGTATGTGGTGGTCGACATACGCAGATAGTGGCTCACAGAGTGTGTTGTTACAAGAGATGATCGGACGGCCGGGATTGCCAGGTTTATGAATCTTGGGAAGAAGGTAGAAACGACCAGGAGAACTGAATTTAGGAAGGAGGAAGAGGCGGGTTTTGTTATCAACTTCAGAAGAGGATTCAAGCTGAGAGAGGGTATTTTGAAGTATGGTTTTGAACGTGTCAGTAGGATCGGAGGTTAGTTTCTTGTAGAACGTAATATCAGAGAGTTGTCTGTTAGCTTCGTTAATGTAGTCAGAGGTGTTCATGACAACAATAGCGCCCCCTTTATCTGCTGGTTTAATTGTTATATCAGGGTTATTGCTAAGGCGTTTGATACAAAGGAATTCGTTATTGGTAAGGTTAGGAAGAGGTTTTTTAATATTATTACTGATGGAGAGGATGTCGTTTTGTATGGATTTGATGTAAACTTCAAGTTCAGGATTGATGTCATGAGGAGGGGTCCAGTCGCTAGGAATATGGAAGGTTGAGTTGGTAGCGGGAGTAGAATTGGAAGGATTCATGCAAAAGTATAGACGGGACCTGAGGGCACGGCTAAAGTTATCGACAGAGGAAATGATATCAAAAGTGTCAACAGTATTAGGAGTGGGACAGAAGGAAAGGCCTTTGGACAGGGTTCTGATCTCGAGAGACGAAAGTTTAGTGGTTGATAGATTAATAACCGCGGTTGTGCCAAGAGTAGAGGAGCTGGAGCTGGAGCTGGTAGAGGGAGGTGGATCGTTATTAGACAGGGAGTTCAAGGTTTATACTCTTAAAAGATACACTTCTTGCAACCCGTCAGCAGATGTGGTTCCAACACGATGGGGCCCCTCCTCTTTTTTGGTAGAGTTGCTACTGAATGGCTTAACATGCACTTCCCTAACAAATGGATTGGGCGCAATGGGCCCATAGCATGGCCGCCTCGCTCACCGGACCTTAATCCACTGGACTACTAGCTGTGGGGACATTTGAAACAAATGGTGTACAGTGTCCGGATAGACATACGGGCACAATTAGTGGCCAGAATAATTGCATCGGCTGACGAAATTAGATGTGATCATGAGGTTATACGAGTCACTTATTCGATGATGCAATGTCTGCATTTAGGCTCAAGGAGGCCACTTTGAACGTTTCTTGTAACTTGAAAAGAAATATAAATTGGACCCATGTTAATAGGACTTTTTGTGTTTACCTTGACCTCTATAATACCCCCTTAAATTGTTTTATACACGATTGAATCACCCTGTATTAAAACGCAAAGCACTTCCTAAGAGCAAAATAGACACTTCTGCGCATGCGCACTGATCATTGTTATCGTCGTTAATTATTGTATGTAATTGTTGTTAATTTGATCATCGATGCCAGCAAAGTTCTTGATTGTCTTTGTGGATAGTTTTCGAATAAATGGAAAAAATACAGGAATAATGCAGAATTTTTGCTGTCCAGATTTTATAAAAACACCGGTCAAATTTTAGCTTACCACATTAAATTGATGCTGCTAATACTTAATGAAGCCACCCTTTGCTCCAATCAACTTAAATACTCGATCAGGCATACCTTCAACTAATTTTCTTAACTGCGTGCTTTCAGTTTGTCCCATGCACGATAAATGGTTACCTTTAAAACATTGACATGTGAATATTGCATAAACCAGGTGTAGTAACATTGCCCACACGTTCTCCGGATTTAGATCCGGACTTCTGGATGGCCAGTCGAGGACAGTTATTTGTTGCTCTCCTAACCACTGTTTTGTTGATTGCGATGTATGGCATGGAGCATTGTCTTAACGGAATGTCTAAGAGTTTCCGTCAATTAAAGGGCCAAAGGGTATCAAGTGATTGTACAACATCTCCCTGGTGCACTTTAGTGTCCACCTTCCATTCACTGTAACAAGATCTCCTACCACCCGAGCAGAATGCAGCCTAAACCATAACACCACCACCATCCATTTGCCTACTGACATGTTCTTTAAGTTTCCGTTCTTAAACAGTGCCAATATCTCTTATCATCCGGCCCATCTAAACTGAATTTTTTCTCATCGGAAAAAAGTATCGAGTCCCATTTATCCTTCCAGTCCATGCGTGTATTGGCCCATTCCAGCCTCGCTTGTTTATGTTTCGCAGTCAGCTTTAATGTATGCAATGCTTTTTTTTCCTGCTTTGCAGTAACATGTGACACTTCAGAACCTATTTCACTCGCAACTGACCTTGTCGACATGCTGTACGCGTTCTTATGATTTTATGAAAAATTTTTCCAGCTATTTTAAATTATAGCCGCTAGAAATTATGCTTAGATAGGGCTACTCTGCAATTGGACTTAGAGATCAATCTGTAATTTTTGTTTAATATCATGTTATTTAAATTTCAATTAAATTAATTATGTATTTCTTATACCCATCAGTTATTCGTTTTTGTTTTTTTTTCACCTACAGGATTATTGATAATCTTGTTTTCTTTCTCACAGAAAAGCAGTCTATTTTTTAGACTATGAATAATTAACCTGAATCGTTTCAAATAATATTTAAAAAGACTTTAAAAAGAGACTATTTTTTTAATAATGCAAGCAACAGGCTAACAAAAACAGCAGTAACTTTTGACTCATACAAAAAGACCCATGACTTTTGGCATGTGAGTGTAAATAAAATAAATATTCACAAATAATGATATTTAGGTAGAAGTGGTGTAAAAATAACTATAAATTTTAAAGATGGTCACTCTATTATAAACTTATCTATGAACAATTTTTCCATTATTTAATGCTTTTACTTCGTATTGAATCTTTATGTTCAAGTATGTTTGTGATATGACTTGAAAAGTGTAGTGAGGTAAGATGGCGGCAAGTGGCTTCACTAGAAACAATGCTAAAGCTCAAGCTCTGGCGATCTATTCACTATATATCTGTGTGTTAATCCAACACCACCTCTACTCAAAGCCTGAGCGCAAAAACGTCATACATGGTTACATCACCAATAATAAGCCCGAAATTTCCCTACCGCGTAGCCCACGAGAAAGACAGGCCCTGGCGCGGAAAAGTCACGTGATCATCTTAGTCCGGATAACAATGTAACTTTCATTGTTTCCATCTTGGATTTTAATAATCGGCAATTTTTCGGTTGGAAACAATGAAGGTTACATTGTTACTCGGACTAAGATGGCCAGGTGACTTTTCCGCGCCAGGGCAACCCCTCCGAAAACGTCATACATTGTTACATCATCATGCGAAGACATAATTTAGGGCTTATTATTGGTAGAAATGCGATTAAACATGTCTTCGGATGATGATGTAACAATGTATGACGTTTTCGCGCTCAGGCCTTATCTTTAGGAGGTGTTGGCCAGGGCCTGTCTTTCACGCGGGCTACGCCAACACCTTCTAGAAAGAAAGCCTCACAACTGAAACGTCATATATTGTTGATCGTATTTCCACCAATAATAAGCCCTAAATTTGGTCGACTTATGATGATGTAACAATGCATGACTTTTCAGTTGTGAGGCTTTCTTTCTAGGAGGTGTTGGCTACGCCCTACCGCGAGGCCTATGAGATAAGGCCTGGAAGCAAAAAAAGTCACCTGACCAACTGGGTGCTAGCAACAATCGAACCTTCATTGTCTCCATCTTGGATGTTAACAATCAGTGATTTTCGTTTTGTTGGAAAAATGAAGGTTGGATTGTTGCTAGCACCCAGTTGGTCAGGTGACTTTTTCGCTTCCAGGCCTTGTTATCTCGTTGGCCTCGCCCTACCGTAGGCGATGTAACAATGTATGATTTTTCCGTGAGCAGGCTTTCTTTCTAGAAGGTGTTGGTATTGCTGTATCTCGGGAAAGCGTTTGCAATGCATTACGCTGGCTAATTATAAACAATCCTGTCTACAAGAACGTCACAATCAACAACGTTGCTAGCATTGATAATCAAATAAACAACAATTAACAGCGAAAACAATAAACAACAATACAGGCAGTCATTATGTCATATTGCACCGTATACATACTAAACTTAAATTATAAAATACTCACGAATAAATAAATAACTACTGAAACTAATGATTGAGACATGCATTGTCATCGAGAAGACGACGATGGGGGAAGTTTCAGAGCTCTAGATAGTTAGAAAGTGAGTGAAATATTGATTACAAAATTTGCGCACAAACATACAACAAGTGAATTAAATAAAAATGTGTAAAATAGAGAAGGTTCTACATGAAACAAAAAGAAATTGCAATAATACTTTATATACAGTGTAAGTCATTGTTAAACGCAGAGCCAAGATCTCTTGCCAAATAAATGGTAATTTTATATTCCATGATTTTCTCATGTTTTATTTTAAAGTGATGGTTTGTAAACCAACTCAAAATTATGAGCAACGCAAATAAAATTCAGGACTATGCAAAGAAAATTAAAGCTAGGACAAACTTAATGGATGGATGATCAAGATGAAGAAGACACAGGTACAATAATTTTTTGCGTCATCTTAAATAATATTTAGGACTTTAGGAAAAGAATGGCATTTTCATTTCAGGGGCGTAGTCAGAATTTTTTTAACGGGGGGAGGGGGGACCAACGCCACCTAAAAAACAAAGCCTGCTAACTGCGTCATCAAACGAGGGCTGACAATCCAACTTTCATTGTTTACAACAAACGAAAAAACACCTATTACAGTGTACAACAAATTTGAACATTTTTTCGGTCATTAAAAAAAAAGGTGCTGGATTCATACACTGAAGAGCCAAAACATTATGACCACCTACTCAATAACGCGTAGCGCCACCTTTCGCCTGCAAAACAGTTGCAACTCGCCTTCCCATGGATGCCACAAATTCTTGGTAGAAGACCGGAGACAGGTTGTACCAAATGTCTAAGTAGCGGTCACGCAAAGTCGGGGTATTCCAACATGGTGATGTTTGACTCTGCGCTGCCGCTCCATGACATTCCAAATGTGCTCTATCGGATTAGGATCCGGCGAGTTAGGTGGCCAGGACATTAATTGGAAGTCATCCTTAGGCTCCTCGAACCACTCCAATACAATTCGAGTCTTGTTACATGGGGCATTGTCCTGCTGGAAGATTCCATTTCCAGTTGGGAAAACAGACGCCATGTACGGGTGCAATTGGTTCGCAATGATGTTCAGATCCCTTCATGATCCCTTCTACCACAACTACGGGTCCCAGAGCCGCCCATGAGAACGTCCCCCAAAGCATAATACCACCACTACCAACCTGTGTATGGACTGCTGTACAGGGGGGGGGGGGGGGGGAACCAACTGTTAGCCTGGAAGTCGGCGATGATGAATAAGAAATCGTGATTCATCCGATCAGGCAACTCTCTTCCATTTATCCATGGTCCAGTCTCGATGTTCCCGAGCCCATTGTAGGTGTAGATGACAATGATGCTTGGACAACAGAGGCACGTCCCATACCCAGCAGTGCCTGCTGAACTGTGTGTTCCGAAACACTTGCACTTGGACCTGCATCGTATTGGACTGTCAGCTGAGCCACTGTTTGCTATACCAAGCGGGACGGTCTTTATTATTTTTAAACGTGCTATAATTTCGTCTATTATATTTCTTTCCACGTTATTTGTTTTTAGGTTGTTTTCAATTATTTTGATTGCTTTGTCTATGTTGGTATACATATCTTTTTAAGATCACAGCAGACTAAGAATTAAAGTACGTAGAAATAGCCTCGGCCAAAAGTTATAGCCCTTTAAAGTTCGGTATCGGTAAGGGTGATTCTAAAAGGTCGTGCCCAAATGAAAAGGCAGGTAGAGGGTGAAATTGTGAGCAAAAAAAGTCTAATCGCGTTTTTCGATCTGAGGCTCCGTTAAAAAGTTATAGCGCTTTAAAGTTTCATGACGTCACTTCCGGAAATCTATCTTGGTACAGACGCTGAGCAACTTTTAACTTAGCGCTATAACTTTTTAACGGAGCCACAGATCGAAAAACGCGCTACTAGACTTTTCTGCTCAGAGTTTCAACCTCTACATATCCTTAAATTTGTGTAACGTCGTCCATTTACACCCTGTAGACTCGAATCCTGTGAGAGATACACCTAAATCACCTTTTATTGTTTATTTTGGCCGTATAAGAGACGCTGGGATAGAAAGAGGGGGAGGGTTAGGTCCAGTTTTATAGCTTTTTTACTTTAAATATTTTTCTTCTTCAAAAATTCAGTTTTTATTCATGTCACTTGAATTTTGTGTGCGTGGTTCAGTTTGTAACGTCATGGTTTTATTTCCAACGGGTTTTGTTAATTTGATTGAGCGCTTAGAGCTCCCACCAACAACAGCAAACGAACCGCTGAAAATATGTTTCTAGAGTGCTGTCCCAATGTTTTTCATCTTTCCTCAGTGTTTTTGGTTCGCATTTTAAAACAACCGGAAATATAAGAGGAAAGGTAAAAGAGTATTGAAGGCCTAAACACAAAGTGACCCTTTTTCCTAGCCCTTTTAAATGAGCCTATTCTAATAGCATTGTTATTAAACTAATTCAACGCCTTTCCGTCATGTCTTTCTTCGAAAAATTTACTGATTCCAAATTTTAAAAAGTAACTTTATTTAATTTTTCACTATTTTAAACATTTTTTTTTGCAGTGCAGATATTTAAATTAATTTTTCTCTCATTGAACAAAACATTTTGTCCCAATGTTTTTTCCCAGTTTTAAACGGGCGTTAATACTAGTACGAAACTAAAATAAATCATTAATTTTTGATTGCCAGCTGGTTTTCGTCAGGAGATCATCTCCAATTTTTAATTTCATCAAGGTGCACCAAATAGTTTTCGAGTTATACGCGCTATTACCAGACTTTTGTCTCACTCTGTTTAAACAGCCATACAAACAGGATTTGGATATTAGTAATGGTAGGTAGACATATTTAGGGATATCATATATAAACGATTTTCGAGTTTAATACCAACATAATCAACGATTTCATTGATATACACTATCCATCCAAAAGTAATCGGACACTAAATGCATGCTTTACAACGTCACCACATAGATTGACGTACACGTTCAAAAGTTCCTGGTTCTTCCGCGAATCTCGTCCGCAGCTACGGCGATTCTGGCTACCAGCTCTTCATCCGATTCCACAGGTGTCCATGTAGTTTCGTAAGTTTTTTGTTTATAACATGCAGAGTTTTCAACCCAATGCAATGCCATTTTCAGGAAACTTGACAAACTACAGTAGAGACAACACCCTGCAATCAGAATAGACAAATATTATATATATTTGATGAAATATGAGCATCTTTACTAAATAATTTTTAACTGCGCGAGCGATATCAAAAATGTCTTATGCATAATATATTAGCCAAACGTATAGAGCTATTCTTATAAAATGCCCAAGAAAATATCGTAAAAATTCAGAAAGATATTGTTGACAGAATGAGTTCAATTTGAGTTGCTCTCAAAAATAGACAAAACGACAAGGGGGTTTCTTCAAATTTTTATTTCTGGACTGGACACAAGTATCAGCTTCTTCTCTTTACGCCGATGTGAAGTCAATAAGCCTTCATATCAGTGTAAGAAGAAAAAGTTGTTACTGGTGTCCGGTCCAAAAATAAAAATTTGGAGAAAACCCCCTTATCGTTTTGAAATGACAAATTGAAAAGGGAAGGAAAAATTCCGCGACCTGGATACGAAGCAGAGACCATGCCTCTCACTGGCAACGCTCCTACCGCGGATATGAACCGCTTTGCTGTTACAAGATATCCAAATGGACTTCATTGAAGCCACCAAGCAACTCAATCGGCAGAGAAGGCCCCGACTCGGAGGTCAGGAATCATCCTTTTTACCCTTTAAACCTTCAAATAAATTGATGAAATTTAACTTTTGAGTAACTTCAATATGCATGAAGATGTTTCTTCAGTTAATTTATTATCTTATGTTTGCCTTATCGTTTTGTTTGTTTCTGAGAGCAATTGAAATTCAACTCATTCTATCGGCGATATCTTTCTGAATTTTCATGATATTTGCTTGGGTTTTTTATAAGAGTAGCTCAATACATTTGGCTAATAAATTATGCAAAAGACATTTTGATAACGCTTGCGCATGCGCAGTTAAAAATTATTTAGTAAAAATGCTCATATTTCATCAAATATTTAATATTTTTCTATTCTGATTGCAGGGTGTTTCTCTACTGTAGTTTGTCAAGTTTCCTGAAAATGGCATTGCATTGAATAGAAAATCATGCATGTTATAAACAAAAAACTTACGGAAACATTTCGATTTTTTTAAAGGAACCTTTCTATCTCCATGAATATACGTGCTATTCTCATACAAAAAACACAGATAAGCAAGATATGTCTCTTAATCATATGCTGCAGTGACAATGCATTTCAAGCATTATTTCATACGGGTGATCCCAAACTTTATTTTGGTTTACTTTATTGCTGGTCCCCTATTTGCCCTCGGGTCAAAATCTTCACTGAAATATATGAGGTAAAAGATGCGCTCAAGTTTGAGGATAATTCGTCAAGTATTTTTTAGATATTCGTCTAAGGTCGAAAGTGTCCGATTACTTTTGGGTAGATTCGTATTTTTTTTTAGGTTGAAAAAACGAATGTATTCTTTTTCATCATAATTGTTATATTTTAATATTATTTCACAAAATCTAGAACATTCAAATGGAGTGCCTGTTGTTGGGAAACGGACCACAAGAGCATCTATTTTTTCGAAACGGGGTACAAGAACATCTAATCTTGAGTGCCGTGTCCCAAGACCGTCTATTACTGAAAGCTGGTCCCGAAGAGCGTCTATTGTTGAGGAACGGACCACAAGAGCCGTTGGTATAATTTTACATGAGACGACACATACCTATAGAAATATATGCTACTACTTTACCTTAGAACAAGCTGTCTATTTGGAAGCAGGAATCACTTTAGTAAGTATTAATAGAAAAGCAGAATTTCTGCAAAAAATTTTTAGAAGATTTGTTAAGAAATTCTTTCTTTATTAAAGAAATATTTCAGGGTCGTTGCGTAAGTTTGTGGATTGAGATCACTATTCAGAGTCATTAGATTTAGTGTGGGTTTCCTTTTCGAGCAGCGACCTTCACACTCTATACAGGGTGCGTTCACAAAGTTTCAAGACTAATTTTTTTCTGAGTAGGGTAGGGCACGGAGACCGGTTTCACCGACAGGGTGAAGTAGTGGGGGGTGTTAGCTAACCGACAGCACCAGCGACAGTTACTTCCGAGACGGTGGAGTTAGCAGATCGCTAGTGGCGTGAGTGTGTGTCAGTGACTCCATCGAAAACTCGAAATGAAGGATCAAGTCCGCCAGGAGATCAAAGACAATTGGGTTCTTCACCACGACAATGCGCCCTCTCACACGTCGTTCGCCGCCGGCATGTGTGACAGGGAATTAAGAGAGACCTGAAAGGGAAGCGATTCGACAGGGTTCCAACGGTACAGGCAGCTTCGACGAGGTCCTTTGACAGCCTTCCGTGCGAAGAGTTCCAGGGAGCCTATGAACGATGGAAAAAACGCTGGCAGCGTTGTGTTGATGTCCAAGGGTCATATTTCGAAGACTTTTTGTTCACTGTACAAAAATGTTTAGTAAATTTTTTATTCTGAAATCATTCGTGAAACTTAGTGAACACATCCTGTATATCGTTTTTCAAATACATGTTGCTGACTATTTTATGAGAATCCATATATGATAGTGAACTAGGCAGCTTTCACTTACTGATCCGTGCTAAAGTTTCTTCCTCTGAACTCTTCTTAAGTATTAGAAAAATTCAGAAATTGCAGGTTGCGACGTAGGGTCCAGAGTCTTCTCACAATTTTCAATAGCAGTTCTGCTTTTTAATGGTGTATCATTCTCATCTGCCATTATAATACGCATCACTTTTATTTTTATCAACATTGTAATTGCGTGTTGGCTTAATCCACATAAAGTACGCCACAGGCTATCTTTACGGGGGACAATCACATAATCGACACAGTCTAGCCATTCCACGAACTTTCGGAATAGTCCTAATAATTGTTCCCATCGTGTAAATCGTCCGTATCTAAATTTCGTAGCCAACGAAAAAGACAGGTCCCGCACTGAAAAGTCAGCGACCAAAGTAGGTCTAGTAACAATAGAGTCTTCATTGTTCCCAACCAAAGCAAAAACGCTGACCGTTAAAACTTCTATTTGGTCTGGTGACATTTCAATATCGGGGCCTGATTAAACCTTTTATATTTTAAATGAAACAAGATTTGTAAACAAAAGAAAAATTCACGCGTTATATAGGTTCAAGCGTTATTTACGAAAAAATTATGAATGTCAATAATATAAAAGTTCAAGTACTATGTAAAGTGCTGTATAAAGTGCTATTAATGAAATTCGCTCAAGATATGTATAAAAGGTTTTGAGAGCTTTCGAAACCTTAAACAATTATAAGGAAACTCTAAAACTTAATTCCAGACATTTATAAAGAAACTCTAAAAAAACAACCATTTTTGCTATTCGATAGTGGTCCTTCTGAAAACCGGTTATTACTGTTTTCGACTCATCATAATTTACATACAGTGGATCAATGTCCAGATTGGTTTGCAGATGGAACTTTCAAGGAAGCACCAGTCACCCTATTAACTCAAATATACACTATTCACAGTGTTGCCAGTCTGACGCGAGCGCCATCCCTAAACAGCGACAAAAAATTCCCTAAATTTCCCCAGATCTTTCCTATTTATCCCTGAAAAATTCCCCAGGTTTCGTGCAAAGAGAAGTCAAAGAAAAAAACAACTTCTACTATTAAAGATATTTATTTGGAAATAAATCATGATGCAAGATGTTAAACATTATTTTGATAATTATAAGGTTTCTGCTATCAAACTTACAGCACTGTTACAATCATCATCTTCATTTTTTGTTAAATGATCATACATTGATTGATTAAATTTTGTGTACATTTGTGCTGAGGGTTGGAAATTCACACAATTTAAGCCATTGTTTCGCAGATCGTAACGGATGAAAAGTATCGCTTTAGACATGTCAAGGCTTAAGCGGTTTCTTAATTTATTCTTTATGACATTATGCTGGGAAAATACTCGTTCCACTGTCGCATTTGAAACTGGCAAACAGAGACCCCTTTTTAGCTAACAAAGCAATATCACGAAACCTCCCATTTTCAACAGTATCAGTATCATTAGCAACTTCAAACCAAAATTTTTCTATATCAGACATATTGATCCAGCATTTATTGCTGATGTTTTGTCACTGAGATTGAAGGTCATCCATTTAGCCAGGTGGAAATTCAAAACACTTTGCAAACTCGTAAATAGATTCTTTATGTTGTGAGGTGGCAATAGATGGAGCAGAGGCAGGTTCTCTGGCAAACATTTTTGAATATTTTTACATAAAGCTATCAAAAATTCTTTGCATCTGAATTTAACATCATTTACTTCTTCAAGTAACCCATTACCAATCAAACTGTTACAAAGAATGGTGAACTCGTAACCAAAATCTATTCCAGCTATGTGCATTACATGTTGTTCAAAATTGTACGCTATGAGAGCACCTTCGATCACCCTACCTAATTGCGAAGGCACAACAATTCTTGCCAATAATTTTTTAAACAACTGCAGAAGATTTTCAAACAATTTCAAGGGATCAACATGATCACTTTGAAACATTTCGTTAACAGCATATACATCTTTGAGCACATTTTTTAAAAATAACAAATACAATTTGTAGGCACGATGATCCCTGGTCAACAAGGGTGCAGCAACCATGCGTCGACTATTCAGACCCATCCGTAGCAGGGTGCGTTCAACGGTAATGTCGGGTACACGTCTGTTGGCACCACTGTTGAATCTACTGTGGCTCTCCCGTCACATTTTACGAATCACCCCGTTGGTCGATGGCTCGTGACCCATTACAGTGATGGCGTTGGGACGCGATTTCTGTCCCTGCTGTCCACTCTTTGTATACCTTCACTACGGCGGACCGTAAACAGTTCACAAATCGCGCCGTTTCGGAGATAGTGCCACCCTTGCTGCGATAGCCTATTATCATCCCTTTTTGGATGTCCATTAAATCCGGACGTTTACCCATCTTGAGGCTCGTGCACCTGCCGTTTGATGCACCAGCTTTAAAGCTTTCTCAGCCTGTTATGCAAATTTTGCAATGTGTAATCGTTGTTGGGGCGAACCATGCGTGTGCATTGATATGACAGTGTATAAGCGTTGTAATAATAATAAAAAGAAAAAGAATTTCAACATCAGAAAACAATACCCTTCAGAAAGTAAAAAAAGAAGCAAAAATTAAAACCATGAGTTATCCCTTGAAAGGGTAAAAGAGTAACACAAAAAAAGCTGACTAAACAAGACAAACAGTAGAGAAACAAAGACACGCTACGAATAAGAAACCTAAAGGCAGAAGAGACACCTGCTATTGTCAACAAAAGATATCGATTGACTTAAAATTATTGTTGAATAAATGAACTAATTTAAAAGCTGGATCAAGAGTAATAACTTTGGTCCTGGAAGTTATTCAAAGCTCGAAAACCTATAAGTTCTATGGTACTCGGAAAAATAAGCCGCCCATGAATAATCTTTCTCAACGTTTTGAGTAGCGCCTTATTAATTGCTTGCGAAAGATCAAATATGGGCTCCAATGTGGTTGTATCTGAGAGACGAAAAGTGCGAGCGATAAATAAACCAAAATTACAAAGCCTAACTCTCAGATACTCTAATAATTAGGTATTCCCTGAGAACCAAATCCAGGCGGCGTATAAGATTTTCGGTAAGATAATCACTTTAAATAAAAAAAAATCGTCAAACGCTTTAAGATACCTAAACGTTTGCTGGTTTCAGAGAGCACATATTCCAGATGTCCAGAAAAAGTAAACTTCGAATTGAATATAACGTCAAAGTCCTTAATTTTATTATAGCGCTGAATTTTGTTTGGAAGAAAGATGTTTCTGGACTTGTCAAAAAGATGTCACCGAGTTTCAGGAGGGGCAAATTGTTGGCCTATTCTAAGCAGAGAAAACAAGCAAAGTGATTATGGAATAAGAAAACTGTTCGACCATTTTTCAAGCTTTGGAAGAGTCATGTGGTCTGATGAATCCAGGTTTAGACTCTTCCAAAGTGATGGGCGCATCTGGATAAGAAGAGAATAGCACGAAGAGATGGACCCGTCATGCATGATACCTAATGGCCAAGCTCGTGGAGGCAGTGTGATGATCTGGTTGCTCCTGATGGTCTGGTCTGGGTTCTGCAAAGCTATACTGCAATAAAATGACGCCACGCCATTATAATTGGCCAGGCAGTGTGAATTAAATAATAACAGAATAAAAGATTTTGATCAATAATTTAAAAACTTAGACAAAGCTTTTGTTATAGTTTAATAAATAATTTGCACGTATACTTCGAGTTCATGATAAAGAATAAACTGTGGAAAAATAATATTTTTGTTCTTTAAAATTTTAAATAAATATCTAATGAATATGATAAATTCTATTTTTCTTAGATCTTAGCTTTGTTTTTGCTATTTGTCGGAATAGATTTGCATGACATGAAACGGCACTGGTACGATCAAATATTTGGCGACGACAAAGATTATATTGCAGATGGTAAAATATAACGTAAAAAATATAGACTATAAGTACCGGGTGGGCAAGAAATAACGTGAGGTGTTCAGAGCTCGCTAGCGGGAATTCTATTAGGCCAAATGCAGTACATTTTGGTGTATATACTTAGTGGAACATGCAGTTTCGATTTCTGCAAAAAAAAAAAAATATTACCAAAAGTCGCCATAGGGGGCGTTTATTTCAAGAAAACAATGAATACATTTGCATAAGCGCGTTCCGTGTTGAGCAATCATGACAATAAAAGGCAAGGCTGAGGATTTCCCATCATTCACGAACGAATGGCCTGACGATGACGCTTACTCAGCCTGACCGGGCGTTATTAGTCAAGTCGTTTTATCAGAAGAGCGACAATGCAAGTGCTGCCCTTCGTGAATTCCGGCGATTGAAAACGTTACGAAGAGGACCGATTAGCATAACTAACTTACGGAAAATGATTGAACGATTTGAATCTACCGGAACTCTAGGAGTGCAAACGAATCAGGCAGCAACACGTTGAAAAAGTTGCAACTGCTGTTGTCGAACAGGAGATGACTACTGTGCAGGGTACCGGCAGTGCACACGCAATACCACGCCAAACAGATATCCCATATTCGACGGTGAGGAAAATATTGCATAAGATATTGACATTTTATCCCTATAAACTCACACCTGTTCAACAGTTGCTTCCTGGAGATGAACGTACCCGAACTGACTTTTCGTTGAGATTTTTAGCACCTATGGAAGTGAATGATGCATGACCATGGCAAACTTTATGGAGTGATGAGGCACATTTTTATTTGAAAGGTGATATCATTACCCACAACTGCCGTATTTGGGCTGCATCAAATCCACAAGTGTGTCTGCCAACTCCTATGCATTCACCGAAACTAACAGTATGGTGCGGCTTTACTGATTCTTTCATCATCGGCCCGTACTTTTTTGAAGCAATCCGTCCCCGTGGACCGGTGACTTAGTCCGTCAATTCTGCCAGGTATGCCGATATGCTTGAGAACTTTGTGATACCACGATTGCAGGAAAAGGGTTGCCTGGAATTCTACCATTTTTATGCAGGATGGTGCACCACCGCACATCGGACGTCAGGTGCAGCAGATCTTGCGAGAACGTTTTTCAGACAACAGAATAATTAGTCGTGCATTTCCCATGGTATGGCCACACAGGTCGCCTGATCTCAACTCTTGTGATTTTTGGTTATGGGGATATTTGAAAAGCCTTGTGTATCAAGCACATGTTCCTGACCTCTCAACCTTAAAGGATCAAATAACGTTATATATCAGACTAATTAATGCAGATATGCTGCGAGCTGCCGTAGAAAATGTCGTGTACCGCATGCAGCTATTGGAACAGCACACTGGTGGTCGTATTGAAACACATTTGGAATTAAAAATAAAACATTGTTTATTGTTGTTACTAAAGTTGGTTTGTACGGTATTTGTTCATTTGACAATTAGGTATTCATTGTTTTCTTGAAATAAGCGCCCCCTATAGCGACTTTTGGTATTATTTTTTTTTTGCCGAAATCGAAACTGCATGTTCCACTAAGTATATACACCAAAATGTACTGCATTTGGCCTAATAGAATTCCCGCTAGCGAGCTCTGAACACCTCACGTTATTTCTTGCCCACCCGGTATATAACCTGTTTCTTCATTTAGTGGACACTTCATATCAAACAAACATTCATTTATATCCATTCAAAAACAATGCAGACACATTTTTTGCATCAATAGACAATACATCAAGATATAAAAACAATACATTAATTTTCATTTGTAAAAAAAGCTCAACCAATGAACCAAACTGAAAACAACTTGTTTCCTATTTTACTCGTAAATTGCTGTAAATAATTGTTTTGAAGCGAGTTGGACCTCCATTCTGTTTGATAACTTTAAATACTCTGTCTTTCATTGAAATTATGAGCTTCTAAAGGACTTCAGGATCCAATTTAAACCAAGCACCAGTAATTGTTTGCCAAGCGTAGAGAGTCAACGTTTTCAGATTGTTTGCCATCATGGGTGGGCGAACTATAATCCCCCGTAGATTCTCTATGAATTTAGATGGGTGGCTATAGCACCTTTGTCATCATCCAGCCACGCTTTTGTTGCCTTGGAACTGTGACATGGAGCGTTGTCTTGATGTAGAATCCAACTATTTCCACCAATATTTGGTCCGTATGGCAATGCAAATTCTTGCAGAAGAAACTGATAGTGGAGTGGTGTCAATGAAATCGAAACCGCCCCAAATCATAACTGATCCACCACCTTGCACACGAGTAGAAAAAAAATTTCTTTTCATTTCGAATATCATGCCAATAAGAATGTATCGGCCTCGGCGGCTCAGTCGTTGCGTGATCGCCTCTGATGCCCGAGGACGCGGGTCCGACCCCGGCCGAGGACGACGAGGATTTTTTCAGGGGGAAAAAACCTGAGATCATGCACTTCCTTCGGAAGGGAAGTAAAGCTGTTGGTCCCGTGTAGTCGTTTGCCGGCTGCACGTTAAAGAACCCTTGCGAGGCAAAATTTGCGGCCCCTTATAACGCCGTCCTGAAATGACCATGGCAGTTGAAAAGGACGTTAATACCCAACAAACCAAACCAACCAATAAGAATGTAACCCGTCTGGCCCATCCAGATCGAAGTTCTTTTCATCAGTGAACAAGACTTCAATCCATTCATCATCCCAAGTCATGTGGTCCTTGGCCCACTGTAAATGTGTTTGTTTATGTGTGGCATTAATTGTGATTTAGACTTTTTCTTCATATATTGCAAAACAGAAGATGATGCCATGACTTTCCAAACAGCTTTTCGTTTCATTGGAAGTTGTAGTTCGGTTTCAATCTTTGCAGCAGAGTGTTCAGTGTTTGCAGCTTCTCTGATAATATGCATTCTGTCACGCTCACTGAGTTTCGGCTTCAGCCCACAGCGTTTTGGTTGTTGTTTTGAGTTTTTTCTCTTCAAATACAATCCAATGGTACTCTTTGGGTTTTACCTAACAACTTTGCGATATTACGAATTGACTGGCCAGACTTTCTGAGGGCTGAAATTTGGCCAGTTCATGCTCAGACAGCTTTTTCCTATCAGCCATTTTTTTTTGTCTTAGTCAGGTGACTGTCTTATGACATAACAAACCCGTGACAAGTTGTCTTTTTGCATTAAAATGTCATCTGCTTATGTTTTGTCCACTAAAATAGGAAACAAGTTGTTTTCAGTTTTGTTCATTGGTGGAGCTTTTTTACAAATAAAATAATGTATTGCTTTTATATTTTGAGTATTGCTTATTGATGCATCAAAAAGGTCTACATTGTTTCTGAATTGATATAAATGAATGTTTGTTTGATATGAAGTGTGCACTAAATTAGGAAATAGACTGTAATCAATTTAAGTTACCTTGAATAAGAAATATTTAAACAGCAAAATAAAAGTTTAAATTTATGAATCATGCTGAAGAAATAGTTATTAGTACAAGTCATGGTCTATAAAAATAAATGGTCAACGAGCCCCACTGAAAAATGAAGCTAAAGTTTCTAGCTAAAGTTTGAAAAATGGCCCTGCATGTAATTGGCCCAGCTCAACACCTCCTAAAGAGAAAACCTCTGCACGGAAACGTCATACATTGTTACATCATTATAGTAGTGCATTGTTATTCGTATGTCTACCAATAATAAGCCCTGAATTTGCACTACTATGATGATGTAATAATGTATGACGGTTTCCGTGCAGAGGCTTTCTCTTTAGGAGGTAGTGTTTTTCCTAACTGATAAAGCATCAATACTGGAAAGTACTCGATGCTTTTAGTACTAAGTATCAAGTTCTCGATACTTTTATTTATAAAAACGGTCCATTATTTTATTTTTTTATTTTATTTATCTTTTAATTTAATTCTTTTTCTGATGAGGGTTAGATATTAATTGTTAAAGCTTTATTATCTCTTATGATTTTTGCACTCGCTGAGGTTTAGTGGGATTCTTAATTTTCATGTCTTAAGGGAAGAAACCATTAATCTTGGTAGAATCATTTCTAGTTGATTCTGAGAGGGTAAGTAGCCAGCAAAGGGTTTTTTTTTGCTTTGTTGGTGGCTGTATGTGCTGAGAAGTTTTCCTTTCTTAGCACGTTACAACTGTCACGTGAGACCCTTTATCCCCACCCGTTGCGATGCTTCCAGTGTCAGAAGCATGGCCACATGAGAACAAACTCTCATTTTAATGCAGTTTGTTGCAAGTGTGACCTGTCTGGACATGAGACGAAAGATTGTTCAAACGAGTTCCGGGTTGTAATTGCAAGGGAGCCCATTCTGCCCTTTCAAGAGACTGTCCAAAAGGTTCATGTCCTTGGGCGTTTGTCACCTTCCTCTGATCTCCCCAAAAAACGTGTAGTAGAAACTACACCAAATTCTCCAGTTTTGGGGGGAAAGCCAGACTTCTCTTTAAGCCTACGAGTATCTCCTATTGAGGAGATGGAGTTATCTCGGGAGTTTAAATCTTCATTTTAAAACCTTCATCATGGCACTATTACAATGGAACCGTAATGGATTCTTTTGTCGCTTAGAGAACCTCAAGCTCTTAGTCAATAAGTTCTTCTTCTCCTTATTGGCTTTGCAAGAAACTTTCCTCTTGCCATCTCAGTCTCCTACCCTAAAAGGATTTAATTTTATTAGGAAAGATTATACATCGGAAAATAAAGCCTGTGGTGGTGTTGCCATCTTAGTTCAAAGATCTTTGCATTTTACTACCATTAACTTAAAATCTAACCTTCAGGCAGCAGCAGTTAGAGTCTTATTCAAAGATCTCTCACCTCTAACTGTATGTTCAATGTATCTACCTCTGGATCAGTATACGGATGAAAAATCTTTGTCATCTCTGCTGTGTGAACTTCCAAGCCCCTTCCTAATTCTGGGTGATTTTAACGGCCACAATCCCATTTGGAGGTCTATAAAGCTCTCTGCTGAAAGAGGATATATGATAGAGAAAGATTTGAATTCTTTTAACATCAATTTGTTAAACGATGGCTCAATTCGATACCTTCAAAAGGACGACGCCCTAGAAATACCCGATACCAATTCTTGAAATTATCAATATATCGAGTACCTAGGAAAAACACTATTGGGAGGTATTGCCCAGCTGCGCCTCCCTATTGGGAACTAGAAACTTTAGTTTCAATTTCAGTTTGGAGCTGGAATTGAACTGGCCCAGAATTTGATGCCATAATACTGCCGAATTTGCAAAAGTTTTAAGTAAATGATTGATAAAACCAATCTGAATGCATTACACAGCTCACTCTTAACATTGGGCATCAACTATATAAATAAAATAACTATACAAATTTAAGGAATTGAGATACCGCTAGGTGCTGCATAGATCGACCTTTGCCAACACCTCCTAGAAACAACTGAAACGTCATACATTGTTACATCATCATAAGTCGACCAAATTTAAGGCTTCTTATTAGTAGAAATACCGTTAACAATGGTTGAAACATGATGATGTAACAATGTAGGACATCTCAGTTGTTTGGCTTTCTTTCTAGGAGGTGTTGCCTTTGCGGCATCTAGCGTTATCTCAACTCCCTAGTTTCTCTAAACGATAGAAAATGGCGGAAGCTCGATGATCATTTATATCTATAGACCATGGTACAAGTAAAGTTAATGAAACGGTTTGTAATAAGCACACCGGATATAAAATTACTATACTTGGTGGCATATAAGACCCTACTTCCGTTTCAGTAGGGGGTTTTATTGCACATTTTAAATCTAGCTTCATTATTCGAAATTGGCGTCGTTTTTTTGAAAATGGAATACACATATAAACCCCTCACATAAAAGTACTGTAAGTACTCTGTCAGATTGTATTTTAGAAGTTGGCTTTTGCTTCACTTTAGGTGAGACACGGTGTATATCAGAAATATGTTATTCTTCCACTCTTCCTATAAAAAAACACTTACACTAGACCAAACTACTACCCGTCAAAAATTGATCCAGGATCGTCGTACTTCATATAGTTGAAATCATAAAATATATGAGATTGAAATTTTGTGACTGGTAAGCATCTTGTTACCTGTAGCACTATTAATGCCAGTTTAAGTTTTCTATTGATGTTTTTAGTACTGCTTTGCTGGAGATTTGGTAACTGATGGTGGCTTGTGGCTTTAGCAAAAATGAAGGTTTTCATGTCACTGTGTCTAGAAATAATCGTAAATCGGGGATGGGTAATAAGGCGGTGCCGTGTTTCCTGAAATTATTTTGGGTCCCTGGTTGGGTGCCCTCTTTGTGAAGCAAAGTGTGATACGTCTGGCGACACTTTCTATATGCTATTTGGGAACATTGTTGTACTCCGTGGCCGAGTCGCAAGCAGTTGAAACATAAATATTAACTCTTACCAGTTGCCATCGTTGATATGTGCTCAGTATTAAAAATTCGTTACATCTAACTTTTTATTTTGTGGTGGAAATTTAATCTGAAAACGTGTTATTGATATTAAAAAATACCACATTTTGAACGCTTTTACACAACGAAGGGAACAAGTAGAAGAACTGCAGTTCTTTTGTAAGTAGCCATGTTGTAGTACTGTTCACAAAAAATAATCAGCTATGATACTTCACGCTATTTTTTCTTGTGCAGTTTCTTATTTCTTCTAACATATCATTTGCTTCATCCTCATTTTTGATGGTCCTATTTTGTGGTGTTAAAAAGCGTTGTGATTCAGCTTTTTATGATTTTCATAAAAAGAGAGAAAGGCTTCCATGGTGGTAACAGCGATTTCTATGTTGCTCATGTTACAAAGGACAGTGCATAAGAGTAGGAATAATGCAGTATTAACAGGGGCATTATGCTAGGAGTATACTTTTTTAACGGGTGTGCTTATTTTCGAAATTTTGATATTACGAGGGTGGGGTGAAAAGTAATGCCTCCATGGCTGTAACTTTTTTATTTTTTAACCGATTTTCAAAATTCTTTTTGTATCTGATACTCACATTTCTCCTCTATGTAATGCACTATTCACTTTTCGATATAGTCCCCATCCCTTTCCACGCATTGTACCAACGCGTGACTAGTCGGAGAGGAATTCCGGGGTTGTTGTCGACACCAAGACCGAACGGCAGGTTTCACCTCGTCGTCA
>JAHWFO010045936.1:0-11486 GCA_023313115.1 Rhysida immarginata | reverse complement strand
ATCTCAAAAAATTAAATTATAACTCCCAATTGGTTAAATAATAACTCAATCAATACAACACAGAGCGAAGGGGCTATCCATTCTACGAAAAA
Organism: Rhysida immarginata; assembly: GCA_023313115.1. Classification (NCBI taxonomy): domain Eukaryota; kingdom Metazoa; phylum Arthropoda; class Chilopoda; order Scolopendromorpha; family Scolopendridae; genus Rhysida; species Rhysida immarginata. The sequence continues at coordinate 11,394 of JAHWFO010045936.1, read as the reverse complement.
TACGAAAAACAGGAAGTTTAGGTGATATACCGGGACTTTATCTAAACACTTGCCTCACCACTGCGGAGCATCACCAGATACTTTAGATTCAAGTTTTTCTTGCACTTGACGTAGAAGCTCTTATACCCTTTTGCTCTATTCGAAACTCCCACTGTTCAGATGTTTCAAATGCCCGTATATACACATAAATTTTTGCCAGTCATCTGGACGTTTGATAGGGATCTCAAGGGAGACACGCGTGACTCCTTTGCCTCATCAATAGACGCTGCCTTATTAATGTTCTGTGACTGCATCATCACTTTATGTTCATTATCAATAATTCTTGGAAACGAACTTTCAGTCAGCGCATTGTCAGCATCTCAGTTTCCAGAATAATTTCTTACTCACATAATCTTGCTTTAGATGTACACTTGATGTTCTTACATTTCCCACTCTTCTCTAGATGTGTTGAAGCAAAACTTGGCAGTCTAGCGGTCGCCGATTCTTCTATTTACTTGCTTCCCATTTGCTCAATACATCACGGAGCTAAACGAGTGCTTCCTCTGTCGTCTTTCCTCTCTTTCCTAAAGGGTTACATGTCCCACTACGCACAGGTGAAAAAGGTCGCCTCTCCAGTGCATCCAGATTCTCCACTGCAGATGAATGTAGGTGATATCGTAGTCGACATGAATCTTCAGAAGGACATTCTACACTACCTTGTAATGCACGAGAACCGTGTCCGAAAAGGGTCAAAGGCAGTGCTGCTGGTACTGTAAGAAAACGTCTCACGTCAGAAAAGACTGCCCTCTCCTTAAAAAATGCGATGCATGCAACCGCATTGTTAGCAAATACCACCAGTGCCTGGAGAAGGTGTTTGCAGCACCAGCAGATACTCCATCATCGCCTAAGAGTATCGACCCAGCAGCAAACCAAGATGTCGACCCAGCAGCAAACCAAGATGTCATCGCCGGTTAAGTCACCAGTGCCGACCAGAGCTTGGTCGCCTTCATCACCATCACGGAAAAGCCAAGCTACACCGACTCTTTCGATTCTTCCCCGGGAGCAGAAGGAGATGATGCCCCCACCACCTCGACCATCTTCGCTTCCAAATCCATGTTTGGAGCTTGGGAGGGAGCGGCCATCGTCACCTCCTTCCAAGCTCCCAGAGTTTTGAGAGATTTCACCTCTACCTCAGCCATCTCTCGATGTGTGGATGGGTGAAGATGAAGCTTCTGAGATGATGACGTAGATGGTTCAGTAGGTGCAGAATCCATGTTTTCAGTGGAGGCTTTTTCCAGCACTTCCTCCACCAGCGCAGTCAATGACATCACAGCCTGCACGAATCATTGATACGTCGTTACCTTCCAGGATGACATCTGCTGGGCCTTTGCATTTATCAGCGAAGAAACAGGAGGATCATCTTGCGAGGAGGAAGAGTCCCCGCAAGAAAAAATACAGACGGAGTCGTGGCAACAGGGACGTGAGCAGAGCCACTTCTTCCGAGAGAGACAGCCGCACATCCCATAAGCGCAGATCTTCTTCCTCATCTGGTCGATTGCGATCGCCGAGGAGAAGACCGACGGAGCATCCTGTAACACCTGGGAAGCCCAATTCTCAACCAGACACAGGTCAGCAGTTGCCTCATTAAACATCCTCAATGAAGGTCATTTCCCTGAACGTGCGTTTTCTTGGTTCTTCTTTTGAGCAATCGGTGTTGTCATCGTTTATTGCCCTGTATAGGCCGGACATTTTTTTACTTCAAGAAGTAAAACTCGCCACTTCACAACAGTGCTAAGACCTTCCGGGCCTTCGCAGTCAATATACCAACGGACAATTCTTTATCAACTCTTCGTCACCAAATGGGAAAGGGGTTGCTAACATTATTCTTAATCCCTCCATTTTGGTGTCGAACAGTGTGTATGACTGCGAGTCCAGGGTAATTTCATTAGACATTTCAACATGTAGTGTCAAGTTCCGATTGCTTATTGTTTTTCACAGCAGAGAAGCAAACTTAGAACAGCAGAAAAACAAACGTTTTTCAGTGAATTAAATAACTTTCTGTGTTCATCTTTGCCTGTGGTGATTGCTGGTGATTTGAACTGCCATCCAGACGATAAAAACATCTTTTCGTCGGGTCATGTGTATCGTTTGTGCCAGCAAAATGCATTGTTCGACACACCCTCCACAAAGCAGTCAGCTTGGGTCTACTTTCCATCAAGGGCCCACTATATCATCAAAATTATACCCTTTTCTGGTTCACAATGCATTTGCTGGAACGCCGGGTAAAATGGAGGTAATTCCATGTTCATTCTCCGACCACAGTGCCATCAGTTGGTCATGGAATCCTCCATTTCCAGCATCATCTACAGATTCTGCAGTCCATCGCAATTGGTTTCTGAATGTTTCTCTGCGCGACGAAGAGGAATACAAGGGTATGTTCGCTCAGTTTGTTGAAAAACACCTTCATAATGTTCCTCCTACGCTTGCTTCATGGTTAGAACTGAAAATCAAAATCAAATGTTTCTTTCGGAAGATTGGGTTAGATGCTGCTCGTCGTCGACGTCGTCATCTCCTCATGTTACAAGAGATCCTTCGGCTCCTTCAAGTTTCCACCCCGAAGGAGGAGTTCGAGATGGAGATACGTCAGGTGAAGAGCGAGATTAACGCACTAATGATCCGGCGCAGCGCTCAGAGCCAAACTTTCCTGGGCGACTGACGTCAGGAATTTATCATCAGCAGCGTTCGCCGAGGAGAGACGACGTGGCAATAAAAAACGATGATGGAAAATGGGGAAGTGAATTCTGACCATGACATCTTGTCAGCTTTTCACGCCCATTTTCATCCTTTTTCAATAACCCAATCATTCCATCAGACGAAATGAAGCAGTGGATTGAGGCGCTACGACCTTTTTCTGAGGATGCTGACCTGTCCATCTCATGTCCCTTTTCCGAAGACGAAGTGGCTATGTTGGTACGTAGCCCGAGAGAAAGACAGGCCCCGGCCAACACCACCTAAAGAGAAAGCCTGAGCGCGGAAACGTCATACATTGTTAAAACGTCATAGGTAATCATCTTTAATCGCCTTTCTACCAAGTATGCTCAAAACTGTAAATCCACTCATTTGGGTGACTTTCAGTGAAAATCATGCATGAATGTTTGGCAATAACTGTTTGGGGATTAGCTTTGTATAGTTGCTGTTATTTGGGACATTTCGTGCTGAAACATGGCTTCCAAAATCACAGCTTTTTGGGAAGGGTATATGTTTGGCCTTTCCGACGCTAACTTCAGTCTTTCGTGCTTGTGGAATTATGAGTAGTAGATGAGGTCCAGGTTGGTACGCATATTAATGAGGTGGGCGTGGCCTAATCTAGCCAATCAGCGTGCAGTATTCGCATCACATGACCTCCCACCACCCCCTACCCCTTCCTGATGTCACAGACGTTCAGCCAATCCGCGTGCAGAAGTCGACTCACAGGACCCACCACCCCCTCCTCCCTGTTTTGGGTGTTGTTCCTCTATATTTGGGCGTTGGTCCTTTATATTTGGGCGTGGGTCTTTTAATTGGGCGTTGGTCTCTAATTTGGGCGTTGGCCTTTATTTGGGCGTTGGTCTTTTATTTGGGTGTGGCCTAAGGCTGAAATAAAATTAATTTTATAATCTCCTGATGTACCCCAATTGCGCCAGGGTGGTTGATTTGAGAGGTCGTAATGCTCTCAGCAAAAGCCACTTAGGTGATTCGGCCTCTCACAACACAATACATAATAGTAAATTAGGTTGCCAATAAGACAAAGAGTCAGGCTGGAATATTACTGATAAAAGAATAACATAATATATTCGTTCATATAGCTCCAGCTGAACACAGAGTAAATCCAACAGTCTAGTCCAAGTACAAAAATTAACAGTCTGTTTCACAAGTTTTAAACACACAAATTACAATGTCAAGGTCCCACTCGTGGACACGCAGTTCACAGTCTAGTCCGAGTTTAAACTTAGAAAAAGTCTGAATGGGTTACAGACGTAAATTTTACAATACAATATAAAGCCGCCTCGGCGGGGAATTAACTGCAAGGAAAGAAAAATGCAAGGTTACACACTTTGAATCATAAAGTGACGGGCTAATGGCGCCCTCCTTTGGAATAATCACATACACCACAGAACACAATTAACACTCGGCAATGCGTAAAATTCCATAGAGCATTTACGCTTTTCTTTTGACATAGGCAAAACCATATTGCGCTGACAAGTATGCCTTAAAACCTCCAGGGAATTGTCCTCGCACCGTCGCTCGCCCGTCGAACTCCCGACGGAAGAAATCACTCATGACGGTTGCAACCATTCGGGGGTCACAATTAATTATAGACAGAGTACTCACAAAATTGGTTCCGGACACGGTGAGCGTTCTTCCCGGTGATTCCGACACAAAACTCTCGCTCCAACTTGTGTGCGCAATATTACTACTCGCGCAGAAACTCCTGCACGTGGAAAACGCCGCCTTCAAAGCTTCACCGCCGAACTCGACTCTCGTCGGCTTCTCAATGCTTCGCTCTGGCGTTCCGTTGCCTCCGCTCGGCCGTTGATCCTCGCGTACCTGCTAGGTGGAAGCGACGACAAAGAGCTCTCTGGCATTGGCAGCGAAATCACCCTTTAGACCTTCTATCCGTTTTAACGTACCAGTCACTCTCCTCACTTTGCTCGTTTTCTCCCGCCAAGAAAGCTTCGAGCCTCTGTCTCGAAACCTCCTTGCATCCTTATTAACTCTAGCGTGTTGGCTGGTATGACGACACTGTCTGCCCCGCTCCTCCCCCGCCTTTGAACGGGTGAATATCCTAGAGCGGTAAAAGCAGTCAGTGTCGCCGGGAATCGAACCTGGTTTCGATTTCCGTGACACTCGGCTATTCCTTTTCTCGTTACTGGATTGTCCGTACTCACGGCTTTCGTACGATAGATGTGCCTTGCTGCTAGGGGGTCTTCCTGGCCTGTGACTCAGATTCCTTTTGCGTCCTCGTCCGGAATCTTCTTCTGTAGGAGGAGATGGTTGCTGTCGCTCAGAGTTCTTTCCTTTGCTGTTGGAGCTGAGGCTGATGATGTTGTCTAGGCGTCCAGGTGCACATGCTATAAGTGGCAGGCAGTCCATACGGGGCTGCGTGACTTATCCAAACGCCTCAAAAACGAGGCCCGTTCACAACTGACGAGGTATCAGAAAGCCATCGGAAAGGTGAAAAGGAAAGTCTGGACTCCTCCGATGACCTCGCATAAACGCTTAGATGTTGTAAAGCTTTTCTTGAACGTAAACGAACCTAGCCATGACCATTCGAGGAGGAGAAAGGATCGAAGTTGAGTGGCCACTTTCCTCCATACGGTCGAGGGTGATAGAGGATGGCTCTGCGATCGACTCCAACGAGCCAACCAGAGTTCTTTATTAATGAAGGCGATCGCAACAGCTAGGTCTGGTTTAAATACCTCGCCAGTAGAACCGTTTAAGAGGAAGCGCACAGACTGATATGAGAAATGTACCAGCCCATAACGCTGCCTCAAACGATCCCAGATCGACTTTGCAAAGGGGGACTCGTAAAAAATATGGCTGATGGTCTCGGCTACGCCGCACATGGAGCATCCAGCAGACCTGAGCACCTTCCACTGAAACAGACGTTGAAGAGAAGAAAACCCGTGATGCAGCAGCCGCCATTGATAGTTGAAAAATATTTTGTCAAAGGCAAAGGATTTTAAAAGCTTCATGACTGCTGCCCACGGGCGATCGGGAAGCAGATTCGCCAGGGTTAGTTTGCTGGAAGAACCATGCAAGCCGAAGCAATCCCCATTCCTGAGGATCAATACTGCGTAGCATCGGTAATATTATTATTAAAGGCTGAAGGCTTTGTAAAAGTCTGGTTGATGTTGATACATTACTTAGAGAAACCTTAGGTGTAAGAAAAACCTTAGGTGTAAGAAGAAAATGTTCACCCATAAAGAGGGAGGGCTAAGGAATACCCGAATCAAGGCAACCAGTCTGGCCACAATGAGGTATCGCTTAATATCGAGTAAACCCAACCCCCTTCTCTCCAAGGAAATAAAGAGAAACACTGCTCTCAATGAATGACGGTGCTGAGCAGCTGTCCCCCCAAACACAGTTCACAATTGCCCCACGGAGTCTCATGAGGATATTATATGAAGGCAAGGTGAATAGGCACTTGGATATAAGAACTGAAAGCACACCAGTCTTGATGTATCTCACCTTGGCAAACATTGATGTTGAAAACCGGAAGTTTTGGTCAAGGCGAGAAATGCAGTTTTCTACCACTTGTTGCCAGTGCATAAAGTCCATATTCGGTTTGAAGGAGAAGACGTAGCCCAGCACTGTAATTTGGTCACATCATGATATTGGGAAATTATTAAGATAATCTGTGGTCCAATTCCCAATAGCAATTCCTTTATACTTGACGAGCTTGATGGTGCTCCCCGTCGAATTACTAAAGTGATTAAATGTTTCTTTGAAGATGCTCAAGGAATATGCGTCTGACGCAAAAAGCACCACGTCATCAGCATAGGCTAACGACTTGATGCTTATCGATGCAGCTGGAAGATCCTATCCTCGAACATCTTGGCGGCGATTTAGATATTGTAATAATGGTTCCAAATAAAAGATGTATAACAAGGGGGAAAGAGGACACCCTTGCCTAACACCTTTAAACAGGCTGAAGGTAGTTTATTATAAAACCATTAATCGCCACACATGATGTGGCCGAAATATACAATGCGGAAATAATCGTGCCAAATGTCCGAAGACGAAGGTGTCGAAAAATGTCAAAGGGGAACTCGTGGTTCACTTTGTCGAAGGCTTAATACAGCAAGAGTTTAATGATGAGCACACGCCTCTTTCATCACACACCGAATCGTAATTAGATTGTCGGACATCCTGCGTGATGGAATTGAGCAGGATTGTCCGGGGTTAATAAATTCTTCTGCATAAATTTTCAGTCTCTGTAGCAAGCCTCCAGTGAAGACTTTTTAGTCCGTGTTTAAAAGGGTTATTGGCCTCCACTGGGTAACAAACTCTGGATTCGGCACTTTTGGGAGAAGAATGATTTTCCCCAAGGTGAAGTCGGTCGAGTGTGATGGAAGACGTGTCTTTGATGATCGAATTAAACACTTTTATCAAGAAAGGCCCAAGAAGTTTCCATGTCACATTATACTATAATGATTATAGAATGAGTATGGAATGCCATCCATACCCGGGCTGGACTGATGACGACCGTCCGCTGACAGGAACTTCTTGAGCAAGGCTTGGTCCGTAATCTATTAATGCCGTAGGCAACAACTCTATCAGTGAACTTCGTTAAGATGAGATTATCAATAGGGGGACAATAGGCAGACAGTTCTCCGAGGAGAAAAAGCCTGTTCGGCTACTGACCTTCTGAGACATTGCGGAGCACACTGAACGTATTCATGTGAAGGAAATACGCTGCCATTCCCGCCGCTTTGCCACGTCGACGAAATCTCCGCTGAAAATGCTTCTCTGCACGGCTCTCTCTGTTTCGTCTGTGAAATACCTTTCCTTTGGGCTAGACATCTCTGTGTGGGGGGATTTTCTTTCAGCACTTCAGACCGGATTTCTCGCACCACCTGAGCTGGGCGTGTTGGCTGGGGCTTGTTTCTGGTCTGCTTCTCTGCTCGTCCACGTTCATTAGATGTTCCGATTTGTTCTTTTTGATTATTCGACCCACAGTAGCTTTGGATACCACAATACCATTTCGTTTGCATAATAGTAGATGAGGTCCAGGTTGGTATGCATATTAATGAGGTGGGCGTGGCCTAATCCAGCCAATCAGCGTGCAGTATTCGCATCACATGACCCCCACCACCCCCTACCCCTTCCTGACGTCACAGACGTTCAGCCAATCCGCGTGCAGAAGTCGACTCACAGGACCCACCACCCCCTCCTCCTTGTTTTGGGTGTGGGTCTTTATTTGGGCGTGGGTCCTTTATATTTGGGCGTTGGTCCTTTATATTTGGGCGTGGGTCTTTTAATTCGGCGTTGGTCTTTTATTTGGGCGTTGGCCTTTATTTGGTCGTTTTTATTTGGGCATTTTTATTTGGGTGTTGGTCTTTTATTTGGGTGTGGCCTAAGGCTGAAATAAAATTAATTTTATAATCTTCTGATGTACCCCAATTGCGCCAGGGTGGTTGATTAGGTGATTCTGGCTTACAAGTGAACACCTGTTGATTTGCTTAAATAGGGGTTAGGGGTTAGGGTACTGGCACACCTCGATTTTGATTACCTAATTACTAATTCACTATTGTTTCTCGGGTAACCAAATTTTTTCCAAGCTCTTTTACAGTTTTTCTAAATAAAACGACTACTGTTTCAAGATGTATTGTTTTATTTTTTTAATTTTCAACTAATGGATACATTGTTTCAATTGACAGGTGTGCATCTGAGTAGGGCCTAATGCTGTCTAAAAGGGTGGGACTGAACAATCATATACTTGTTTATAAATAAATAAATACAGTGTTCTTTACATAACTTAATTTAAATTTTGGTCATGGATGATGCATTTTCTAACCCCGCTAATGCTGCCGGTTTTGGTGGTGTGAAAGGTTTAGCTAAACAAACAAATCATTCTGAAAAAGAGACACGTGAATGGTTAAGGGGTGTGAGAGCTTATACGCTACATAAACCGGTGCGTCATCATTACCCACGTAATCGCATGCGTGTATATGCGCCATTTGAGCAATTTCAAGTGGACTTGGTTGCTCTAACCAGTCTGTCAAAACAGAACGATGGTTATAAATTTCTAATTACCTGCATCGATGTTTTCTCGCGCTATGCGTGGGTCATTCCTCTAAAAACGAAGAAGGGGCTTGAGCTTCAGAAAGCCTTTCAAAAAATTTTCACACTCAGCAGTGTTCCTGTAAAAGTGAACGGCGATAAAGGGAAGGAGTTTTTAAACAAACATGTTCAAGATTATTTTAAAGAACTCGACATCGATTTCTTCACCACAGAATCAGATTTGAAAGCTGTTACGGTCGAACGATTCAACTGTACGTTAAAAACGAGGATGTTTAAGTTTTTTACATTTACCAACAAACACAGATACATCGATGTCTTACCGGATCTCGTGTTATGCTACAACCACCGCAATCACAGAGCCCTGGGTATGGCACCAGCTGATGTCAATGAACGAAATGCCCCAGCTCTATGGTTGAAACAACAGAGTTATTATACAGCAGCACCACAAACAAATCAAAGGTTGCAAGTCGGCGATTACGTACGTATTTCGAAAGTGAAAAACATAGTTGATAAAGGCTATCTTCCAAACTGGACCGAGGAGGTGTTTGAGGTTTCAAAAATCATTTATAGAAAACCTGTTGTGTATAAAATTAAAGATTACGATGGCAGCGAGATCTCGGGTGTATTCTACGATCAGGAGTTACAAAAGGTGAAAAAACCTGAAGTTTTTAACATTGAACAGATTATTCGCTGGCGCAAGAGGCGTGGTGTTCGCGAAGCTTTTGTGAAATATCAAGGTTACCCGGCCAGCATGAACAGCTGGGTACGAGAGATAGATCTTTTAAATGCTTGACAAGAGGCGATTGACAGCAGTTGGGTCCGAGTACAGCCCTCATGTATGAAGACACGGATTTTTATGTTACGCTACCATCAAACACACCTACTGGTGAACAAATTCATTCCAATACAACAGCTCATTTTATCACAAGACTGCCGAGGACGCTACGTTTCCAGGGGCGATGGGAGGTTGGTTTATCGGAAACACATTTCCCGGCCCTCTTCAAGAACATTACGACTGTAAACAACACTTTCGAAATAGGTTTCAAGGCTGATCTCATAGATGAACAAATCGATTTCAGCATTGTTTCACCAGTAAGAATTCCGACACTCCAGTCTTTCCTAATCGAAGTTGAATTGGTGTTACAAGCCTATTTGAAAGATGTTCTCTTTTACCATAACACTTCTTTAGACCAAAACGTCATCATGAGTTTGCCTCTGAATGTCGGTATTCGCTTTAACACTCCCGAATTCTGTAAGTTGTCCAATGTTTCGCCAAATATTTTCTACGAGGATCGTTTCTCTCTAACTCCGGATTACAACCTGCTGTTTAAGTGGGTGTCCGATTTTTCTGTTACGTTAAGGTATCCCAAGTCGGCACCTCTATACCAAAAAATTGTTGAATTTAAGAGTACCAAACTGCAAAATAGGGTAGCCGCAATTGATTTTCTAAAAGATAGTTTTAGAACGGCAGGCGTCGAGACAAAGATTGTTAATGATCTTGTATTGTTTACGGGGTCCTCAACACAGTTCATTGAATTCCCAGGAGCTGTCAACATTGGATTTATACCTGATAGGTTTCTGAACAAGAAATTGAAAACGCCTATTACTATGCCCTTAAACGACACAAAGGACGGATTTATCAGCTGTGTTATTTTTGATCCACCTGACACTCCAGAACAGTGCATCTTAAAAATTCCCGAAGGGTATTATGATAGTCGTAGGGACGTTGTTGAGGCGCTCGTTAAGTTGATTCCATTGAAAGAACAGGCTTTTTACAAAATCAATCTCACACCTAACAAAAGTTTTCATTTCAAATGCACAGAAGGCCACTATATTAGTTTTAGTGAGGGTTTATGTTACACATTGGGTTTACAAGCTGAACTTTCCGACTTGGAACTCGTTATCGGTGAGGGTTCAACCCCAATAGATCTTACACGTGGCATACATGGTTATTATCTGTATACAGACATCATACAGCCGCAGGTTGTGGGTAACACATTCGCTCCGCTCCTACGAATCATACCCGTTTCACATGCCAGACGAGAAATGATTTATCAGACTTTTCATTCACCCGACTACTTTCCCTTAAGTAAAAACGTCATTGACACGATTGAAATCGCGGTTCATTCCGACCACGGTGATTTGCTCGCGTTTTTAACAGGCAAAACCATAGTGAAATTACATTTTCGTAAGAAACAACTGTAGTGCGAGGTTGATTTCTTTTTTCTCTCCTCCTCAATTACTTCAAGACGCATATCCCCTATCAGCCGAGCCAAGAAGTAATATCGCGTTACTATTTAAACCAGAGAGGGAATGGTTTACCTGTGTTTAGAGGGTCGGTTTACCAGAGAGGCAATGGGATTGGTTCAGTATTTTCAAATCTGTTTCGCTTGGCAACACCTTTACTCAAATTCATGGGCAAGATTCTCGGTCGGCATGCCCTAAAGGGCGGTGTTTCCGTTTTTAATGATGTGATACATGGTCAAAATTTTAAACAGTCGCTGTCATCACGAATGAAAGAAGCTGGAGGTAATGCCATGCAGGAAATGGGTGCTAGAGTTCAGAGAGGTAGAGGTCGTGTTAAAAGACGAAATTCAGCATTTCCTACTCATTCACATGTAAAAAGAC
>JAHWFO010045935.1:38526-54304 GCA_023313115.1 Rhysida immarginata | reverse complement strand
TCTCTTTCTATGCATAGGATGCTTTAAAATGCCCGAGACTAGCTCGTTGCTATGATTTTCTATATTGGGCAGCATGGATTCCATGAGCCCTTGAACGTATTTGCCAATATGAGTCATGTTGAAGTCATTTAAAATGGAGGAATTGCGAACAATTCTCCGATCTTTTTGCGCAATAGTCCTAAGGGTAACGTTTTGGAACGTTTGTAGTTCTTTCCATCTAGTCTTACATATTGTGGCCCAGACGGGCATACCATAGGTCAAGATAGTCCGAACAATGACCTTATAGAGTAGGAGTTTATTATCAATATTTAGAGCACTATTACGGCCCAGCAGAGCAATCAAGCTAAACTTGGCTCTCCTGGCCTTATTCAACGCATAAGTTGCGTGGGGAGTCCAGGTAAGTTTAGAATCAATAACAACACCAAGATATTTATAAGTTTCAACCCAGTCCAGTTTTTTGCCATATAGTGTTAGAGAATCTAATGATCTTTCTCTTCTTGGAGACAAACATCGCCTTGCATTTGTCTACAATCAATTTTAGCCTCCACTTGCTAAACCAGCTTTCACACTCCTTTAGAGCCTTCTGCAGCCGCGAGACTACTACAGCTGGTTGACGAGCACAGGTCAGTATAGCAGCGTCATCTGTGTAAAAAAAGAACTTACAATTGGAAGGACTTGGAAAGTCTCGCATAAAATAATTGAATAATACTGGCCCCAGGACTGAACCCTTTGGGACACCAGCTTTTACTTCATACATAGGAGATAGACTATCTCCAACTCTGATCGGAAAGAACCGATTGGAGAGAAACGAGTGTATCAGAGTAATTATGTCTTGAGGAAATCCATCCATAATCATTTTAAAAATAAGACCATCGTGCCAGACTTGGTCGAAAGCTTTATTTACATCGAGGAAACGACCCCACAATACATAGAGAGATTAAGGGGCTCATTGATGTCGCTGCGAGCCTCCATATTTGGAGTTGGCAGTAATGGTTTGAGCGAAAGGCAAATTGTTCATCGCGGATGAGATCGTTGGCATCACAGTACTCAATGAATCTCTTGAGAATTGTTTTTTCCAGGATTTTGGAGATTGATGGAACAAGCTCATGGGCCTGTAACTAACAGGATTTGCAGGATTTTGTACTGGGTTAGGAATGCTTAAGACAACTGATTGCTTCCAAGCATCCGGGAAGTAAGTGTTCTTCCAGCAGTCGTTAATCACTTTTGCAATATCTTGAGCTGTATTTTGAGGTAAATTTTTTAAAGCACTGTTGTTAATAAATTCTTTACCTGAAGCTTTTCTCGTTTTTAAATTTTTAATGATGCTTTGGATTTCATTTATATCAATGCCATGTTTTGGGAATTCATTGCCGTGAATATTATAGAAGCCATATGCACATTATATTTATGCAGGATTTTACCTTCTCAGACATATCAAATCCTATTGCCGACCATCAGTAGGCGTGACAAACTGTTCTGAAAGTGAACTTGCAATAAGCTACGCTTTATCATCATCATTCGTGATGAATTTACGATTTTGGGCTAACAGGGGTGGGATATTAATGGCTTTCTTGCTTTGCAAGGCTCGAAGCATGCACCAAATAGAGTTATCGTGGGTCGACAGACTCTTAACTTTATCGTTCCACCTGTCGTTACGAAGTCTTTTTACCTCCTCGTGAACTCTTCTAGTGAGCCTATTATATTTGGTCTTAAGCCATAAATCACGAGATCGGTACCACTGCCTTCTAACCTTATTCCTTTGCTCAATTAATTGTTTGATTTCTGGGGTGAGATCAAGGTGATCAGCTCGCTTCGACTCTAAGGGTGAAGCACTAGAGTCAATAGCTGCATTTATACGTGTAGTAAGCATTTTCACTTTGGTATCTATGTCGCTCGTACTATGTACGTTATTTAGTTGGTCGTCATCGTTTTGAGAATTTCTCTAAAAAAACTTCCAGTCTTGTTTGAGCCTCAGTTCTTCTTTGAGGTCAATGTTTACGTTGTCAAAATTTAGTGCAACTGGTTTATAGTCTGAGGATAGATCATTGACAGTATAAATATTGAATGATTTGTAGAAGCCCAGATAAAGGGCAAGGATTTACAACATTTTTTGTAGTACAAAGTCAGGGGAAAACAGCCAATAGTGAGCAAGTTATTACAGCGCGAAATAAAGGAACAATCAAAAAATTTTACCAAATTTTACAAACAGCCAATTAAATCAAATTACAACACAAATTACAATAAAAATTACAGTGTTACTTTTTCGTCATTGGTCTGGTTGTCGCTTGTCAAGTTCGGTCTTCTATTGTTCAATTTTGGTAGATGTGTCCGATTTCCGATGCCTTTTAGGTGGGTTACATCTACTGGGCCCCCTTCACTGTTCAATAATTTTCTAGGATCTTCCGTGTTAATTGCTAAAGATTCCAAAAAATTCAGCAAACGGCGGTCTCCAGTGCTGTGTATAATGTCGAAGTTTTCTTGCTTATAGTCATTTCCTTGCTCCAGAATATAGTCCGCAAACCTCGATACTCCATATTTCCCGTTTCTAATGCATGTAAGATGTTCATTAATTCAAGTACAAACTGCCCTCCAGGACTGACTATAATAGACTGCCTCACATTTGGCACAAGGCGGTTTGTACACACCTGGTTTGTCTTCTGGGGCAATTTTGTCTTTGGGATTCTTCAATCCTTTTTCCAACGTGTCAGAGCTTCTGTATGTAATTTCCATACCAAAGCCTCTAACGATCTTTTCCATGCCTTTGTTTAGTTGCCTGTTATACGGGAGTACCAGTCTTGCATCAGTTTTCTTACTTCTCTGTAGCGTAGTGGTTTTTTGTACCATCAATTTTCGTTGAAATCGTTTGGTAATATTGTCAACCAAACGATACCATTCTGCCTAGCAAACTCTTTAATGGTTTGGATTTCCTTCGTCCTGTTTTATTTTTTCAACGGAATCACATGTGCTCGGTGCAACATGTGCCTGAATGCCGCAAGTTTGTGGAGGTGGCAGTGATTGGAACTTTTCTTTATATAGTTTGCGACAAAGTTCTTCTCCCTATAAATATTATAGTCCAGTGTCTGATCATTCCTGTTTATCCTGATGTCCAAAAACAGGAGGCTGCCATTGTCTTCCATTTCCTTTGTAAAATTGATATTCGGACATAGTCTTTGTTCAAATTGTTCAAAAACACGTGACATAAATATCCCCATGTCAAAATGCTCAAAGCAACAAAGTGCTAGAAGAAAAAACTTATGCTTCGGTTGCATCCAGCGCAAATGACTCAGATATGGTTAATCCAAACCAGCTACTTAGTATTTATATTTACCGGGTTACTTGGTAGTTCTAAGTACGGTCCTTCGTCTTGCATGTTCTGGATTTATCTACTATTACAATATGGTTTGATTTATCATCTTTAAGGTAAAGGACATCTTTTTCATTCAGCTGTCTGGTGATGGATCCTAACTTATGGTGGTTTCCAGTTTGCTTGTAGTTGAGAGCATTCGCAGTTAATTGGGTTTGTAATCGATTTTTTAGTTCGGAGTTCTTACTTGCGTCTAATCCGGGATGCCACTGTAAAGTGGCCGAGACTGAATCTAACAAGTCTAGTTTAATATTTTCTTTTGCGAATTTGAAGCCTTTTTCAAAACAGTCTAATTCTTCCTGAGAGAAGGTAGCTTGTGATTTGTTAATTACAATGTTTACCTGGTTGTCCTTCTTCTGCTCGTTGCTTTTAACATTATGATTACTTAGTTTCTGGAGTTTATTGTGTTGTCTATGATATTTCTTTTCAATTTTGTGACTGCTTGGACCGTGCGAGCTTGATGAGCTGCTGTCTGGGCCCGTTCCAGTGGTTATGGAGGGAGACTTTAATGCTAGGCACCCTGCATGGAATTCCAAATGCTCCAACCACAATGGCAATATCCTCTATAGATATACTCTAAACGAGATTGACACCTTGGTTGCTGGACCACTTGATGACACGTACTACTGCGACCATTCTCCTGTCAGCGACGTGCTGGACGTTGTAGTTCTTAAAGGACTCTTTAAGCCCTATAATATTTTCACAGTCGACGACTAATCCTCTGACCACCGTCCAGTGATGATCCGATTGTTGATTGTCGATTGTCGATTGCCCTTTATCCGAACGGATTTGTCTGTTCTGATTAAAATCCTTGTGTACGCTGAAGAAGGCAGCGTGGCTGCCAAAATGCGCATACGTCCTATTAAAAGTTTTATGTAGATCAGTGGTTTCCTGTTATCTTTATTGAAGTTAGTCTACAGTGTCCGGCTCTAGTTCTCACTTTGGTTTCATTTTGACCACCCTTTACAATTCATCCATCATCCATTATATACTTAACACATTACCTGGTGTTCCACTATATACTTAACGTATTAACTGGTGTGGCACTACATAAGTAACTGTATTAACCTTTTTTAGGGAGGGGGTAAAGAATTGTAGAGTGTGCTGTCCATGAAGCGCGATATTTCCACCATGACCTACCTAAAACGTTCTTAGGATCCATCGGAATTAGCAGGAAGAATATCATCAAGATTGGTCTAGCCTTTTTGAAATGCATAGCAAACTGAGAGACTGAGAGAAATACCGAGAGTTTTATATACACTGGTATATACAAGAATTATGACCAGCACCCTGTTAAGGCCCACGCATGGTTCACCTCAACAACTATTAAAAATGGCGAAATTTACATAACAGGCTGAGAAAGCTTTAAAGCAGTTGCACGTTCCTCATGATGGGTAAACGTGACATCCAAAAAGTGATGATAATAGGCTATTGCAGCAAGCGTGACACTATCCCTGAAACGGCGCGACTTCTGAACTGTTCACGGTCCGCAGTAGTGAAGGTTTTCAAAGAGTGGACAGCAGGGACAGAAATCGCGTCCCAACGCCATCACTTTAGAGGGTCACGGGCCATCGACCAACACGTTGAGTGGCGTCTACGACGACCATAAAAGGTGACAGGAAAGCCAGAGTACATCAACTGATCACTAGTTTCAAAAGTGTTGCCAACAGATGTGTATCCGATATTACCGTTGAGCGCACCCCACTACGGATGGGCCTGAACAATCGACACTAGGGCTGCGGAACGAATTGATTTACGTTACATTATAACGTTACGGTTACTCAATTTATTAGGTTTCGTTACGTTATGTTTTTTGTTACTTGATTTCGTTATGGGAAGTGTTACGTTACTGAATATCGTTATCTTAGAAAATAACGTTATTATAACGTTTTAAAGCAGGGCTATTGAACGAATTCATTTATTTAATGTTATAATTTGACGTTACGCATTTTCTTATTAGGTTGCGTTACGTTATGCTTTTTGCTACTTGATATCGTGATCTTAGAAAAAAACGTTATCATAATGTTTTATTAATAATATTTTATGTTTTTGTATGAGGGGACTTCATGTTTGAATGACAGTCACCTCCCTGTTATCAATGGACTCTTGCAGAATCCCAGCACTCCTGATTTTATATATATTTCCTACGCTCGTTTCCCGCAGCATAGATTTTGTTATGTTTCCATTATTATCCCGCTTTAATAAATTTCGTTATGTTATACATGATATCGCTATTAATATCTTTATTTCGTTACGTTTCAGTTACGTTCCACAGGACTGATATCGTTATTTCGTTACGTTCCCGTTACAGTCCGCAGCCCAGATTTTGTTATGTTTCCGTTATTATCCTGCTTTGAAAAATTTCGTTATGTTAAGCATTATAATACCGCTATTAATATTGTTATTTCGTTACGTTTCAGTTACGTTCCACAGCCTTGGTCGACACATGGTTGCTGCACCCATGTTTACCAGGGGTCATCGTAAATGACGCCTATACGTGGGCCATTGGACCACAGACGAGTGAGCTAAAGACACCCACTCTGACGAGTCAAGGTTTTTGCTCCATATGATTGACGTGCAATGGTGAGTGCCATGAAAAGAGACTGCAGGAGGCTATTGTGACCCGGAAATAGGTTGGTGGTTAGTGTGTGGGGGGATCTTCTGTTGGAGGCATTAATGTTCAATGATTCGGTTAGAGGGCATTTTGAATATCTGTGGCTATCTGTCAAACGTAGCGGACCAGGTGCTCCCGCACATGCTCACGTTGTTGCCCCAATGTGATGGTGTGTTCCAGCAGGACAATGCACCATGCCACAAGGCACATTTCCTTCTGGATTGGTTCTATGAACACTCCCCTGACTTTTGAGTACTGTTTGGCCCACTAATTCTCCAGACATCAATCCAATCGAATATCTATGGTAGCATCTTGATCGTCATGTACGGCACCTGGACCGTCCACCTATAACAAACTGTGGACAACGCTTCAAGTGGAATGGACTATCTACCATCGGATACATACCGCGATTTTATAAAAGATTCTATTTGGCTGAACTCTCTTTCCATAGGAGTGAATGAAGTGGCATTACTCGTTTTATTACAGGGATTCCACTGAAATGTCGTTTTTTGCCCCCTCTCTTGAATGAATTTGGTTACAGCTCAAATATAACAATGCATTTTTAAAAACGCACAACGTAACAAAACTGCCAGGTAATGTTACGTCTTGTTGTTGAACACGAAATAGTAGCTGACAGTTTTGTTACATTGTGCGATCGTTAAAATGCATTGTTATGTTTGAGCTGTAATTCATTCAAAATAGGGGGCAAAAAACGACTTTTCAGTAAATACAGCAATCAAATTGTTGGATTAAAACAATGGAATTTAATGCCTGTGCACAGACCAGGGGATTAAAAGACTATGCCAGCACCTAGTTGGTCAGGTGACTTTTTCGCTTCCGGGCCTTGTTATCTCGTTGGCCTCGGATCTATACATTCACCTGACCATCATGGATCTAGCAACAATCCAACCGTCATTGTCTCCATCTTGGATATTAACAATGTTTTCCGTTTGATGGAAACAATGAAGGTTGGATTGTTGCTAGATCTCCGATGATCAGATGACTTTTTCGCTTCCAGGCCTTATCTCACGAGCCTCAAATCTATACAAGGCCAGCTAGATAAACAGGCCCTGAAGCGAAAAAGTCACCTGATCATCTGAGTCCAAACAACAATGTAACCTTAATTGTTTTCAACAAATGAAAAAATATTAATTGTTAAATTCCAAAATGGAAGCAATGCAGGTTATATTGAAAGAATATCTATTTCAAAATCATTACTCAAAGTTGTACAACTGTGCAAACAGACACGAAAAAAGAATAGGAATCATTCCACAAGCATAAATCAAAAATACGTAACTAAAACGAGAATATAAAACTGAACGACGATAGAAAACGAAGTTGAAACTGAAACCATGACCGAAAAATTGTTTATAAAATATAATAAAATTCTTCGATTACAAACTTAAAGAAAAGATAAACTTATCAGTCCGTGATCGGCGTATGAAAGAATTATTAATCAGCTACTCTCATGTTTAGTCTTGTGTTTTGTATAATCTTCACGCATTTTAGGTCATGACAGTTCTGGGCATGGAGCTTCCCAATTTGCTTCAAATTACAACAGTTGCTTTGGAGTCTCTCTCTAATGTACGTCATTGGTCTATAGATATTCATGTCATCGAGCTTCGCCCATTTTCCATTGTTTCGAGAAACTAAGGAAAACAGATCGCTCCAGGTGCCGCATAGATCCAACAGCTCCTAAAGAGCATGGAAATGTCATACATTGTTGCATCATCTAGGTAGGGCATTGTTATTCGTATTCCTAACAATAATAAGCCTACTATGATGATTTAACAATGTATGACGGTTTCCGCGCAGAGGATTTCTGTTTAGGAGGTGTTGATAGATCGCACTATTCGGACCGCAATCAGCGATAGAGATTTTCATGGTGATTTTCATTGTGATTTTAGACCGTGATCAATACCAATTGTGATTGGATGGATTTTCGCTATTGATTAAAATTCTACCATTGTTAGAGTTATACAATGTGTGATTCGACCATGAAGAAGAATTTGAAAATTACCCTCAACGTTATTAGTTTAAAAAACCTAACAAAGCGGTTTCAAAACGAAACAACAATGATTTTACCGCCAAAGCAGATAAAGGGAGCACATTTTCTTTTTACAGCATCGTACATGGATATATAGAATTAACCAACACTTTTAAAACACTTGAGAGTAAATAAATAAATATGAAAACTAAATTGTAAATTACTATTTTAATAGGCTAACGTATAGAGAATATTTAAAAAAATAAACTTGAAAAATGAAAGGTAAATGGAGGGTATAGTTATTCCTCATACACTTAAAAAAGTAAAAGTTCTTTAATTTGTAAGAATTCTCACATAATGTTAAACGAAGTGAGCCTCAATTGCTGAAGCGTTATGTGTAAGCATCTATTAGATTTTCATGTTAAATTTCTAAAGTCTTATTAAAGCAAGCGAATAATTACTATTAAATAACTTAGTATTGAGCTTTAGATATCATTAAGCCTAAGAGTACTATACTCTTGTTTCAAATATGCTATAGCAAACAAAAGATCTATTAACGCGTAAGGAGTTGGTTGATATATTACACGCCATATCTTAACATTAAAAGTTCTATAAATTCTGTATTGTACCTGTAAGGCACGTGCTACAAAAACAATTGCCACTATCATTATTTACTCGTTATATTCACTCATGGCACGTTGTTATGAGATGTTTGATAGGTTAGGTTAAGTTAGGTTAGGTTACATGTTGTTACGAGTCGTTTTATATATTACATGCCATGGTTTAGAATTGAAAGTTCCAGTGGTATCATATCATGCCATAGGGCACCATTAGGGCACGTGCTACTAAACTCTTAACCATTATCATTATTTTCTCGTGATAGACACTCATGGCACGTTGTTACGAGTCGTTTGATATATTACATGCCATATCTTAAAATTGAAAGTTCCAATGGTACCATATGGTTTCATAGGGCACCATTAGGGCACGTGCTAGTAGACCAATAACTATTATCATTATTTACACGTGATATTCACTGATGGCTAGTTATTACGAGTAGTTTGATCTATTACATGCAATATCTTAGGATTGAAAGTTCCAATGGTACCATATGGTTTCATAGGGCACCATTAGGGCACTTGCTACTAAACTAAAACAATTATCATTATTTTCTCAAGATATTCAGTCATTACATGTTGTTACGAGTCGTTTGATATATTTCATGCCATAAGTTAGAATTGAAAGTTCCAATGGTACCATATGATGCCACAGGGCACCATTAGGGCACGTGCTACTAACCTGTTAACCATAATCATTATTTTCTCGTGATATTCACTCATGGCATCTTGCTATGAGTCGTTTGATTAATTACATGCAATATCTTAGCATTGAAAGTTCCAATAGTACCATATTGTTTCATACGGCACCATTAGCGCACGTGCTACTAAACCAATAACTATAATCATTATTTACACATGATATTCACTCATGGCAGGTTACTGCATAGATCACTCACTGATCACTCCAGGTGCTGCATAGATCCAAAAGCTCCTAAAGAGAAAGCCTGTGTATGGAAATGTCATACATTGTTGCATCATCTAAGTAGGGCATTGTTATTCGTATTTCTTACAATAATAAGCCTACTATGATGATTTAACAATGTATGACGGTTTCCACGCAGAGGCTTTCCCTTTAAGAGGTGTTGATAGATCGCACTATTCGGACCGCAACCAGCGATAGAGATTTTCATTGAAACTGAATAGGAAAGTAAAGTTTCTTTCTGCCGATAGGGTGGCGCTG
Source organism: Rhysida immarginata (assembly GCA_023313115.1). Classification (NCBI taxonomy): domain Eukaryota; kingdom Metazoa; phylum Arthropoda; class Chilopoda; order Scolopendromorpha; family Scolopendridae; genus Rhysida; species Rhysida immarginata. Next base: position 44,539 of record JAHWFO010045935.1, on the reverse strand, counting down.
CAGCGCCGCTTTTCAATAGAGTTCCCGCCCCACTAGAAGTAAGGCTTTAAAATGTAGGTCACAGATTCATATAGATAGTCAACTCGGCGAGAATCACGTGATTAAATGTCCTGCAGCGCACCAGTGAGGCATACAAGAGGTACAAATGTCAATACCACGGTCTGTAGATTTTCGTGGTCATCGAGCTCTATTGTTAAAATGAAGCTAAAGTTTCTAGCTCCTGATAGGGCGAGAACTCTATTGAAAAGTGGCGCTGCATGTACACTCGTCCCAACTGCGCCTGCAGTGCCGCCCTATCGGCAGATAGTAACTTTACTTTCATATTCAGTTTCAATGATAATCTCTATCGCGGCTTGCAGTCGGCCTTAGTACGATCTATGCGGCACCCGGCGCGATCTGTTTTTCTTTGTTTTTCGAAACCATGGAAAATGGCGGAAGCTCGACGACTATGAATATCTATAGACCGTCATCAATACCAATTGTGATTTGATGGATTTTCGCTATTGTTTTAAATGCTACCATTGTTAGTGTTATACAATATGTCTTTCGACCATTAGGAAGAATTAGAAAATTACCCTTAAAGTTACTAGTTTAAAAAAACTAACAAAGCGGTTTCAAAACGAAACAAGAATGATTTTACCGCCAAAGCGAATAAAGGGAGCACATTTTCTTGTTATAGCTTCGTACATGGATATATAGAATTAACAACATTTTAAAGCACTTGAGAGTAATTAAATAAATATGAAAAGTAACTTGTAAATTACTATTTGAATAAGCTAACGTATAGAGAGAATTTAAAAGAATAAACTTGACGAATGAAAGGTAAATGGAGAGTGAAGTTATTCCTGATACACCTAAAAGAATAAAAGTTTTTAATTTGTAAAAATTCTCACATAATGTTAAACGAAGTGAGCCTCAATTGCTGAAGTGTTATGTGTAAGTATCTATTAGATTTTTATATTAGATTACTAAAGTCTTAATGAAGCAAGCGAATAACTACTATTAAATTAATTAGTAATGAGTTTTAGATACTATTAAGCCTAAGAGTACTATACTCTTGATTCAAATAAGCTATGGATAACAAAAGATCTAATAACGCGTAAGGAGTTGGTTGATATATTACACGCCATATCTTTGCATTAAAAGTTCTATAAATTCTGTATTGTACCATTAGGGCACGTGCTACAAAACCAATTGCCACTATCATTATTTACTCGTTATATTCACTCTTGGCACGTTGTTACGAGTTGTTTGATATATTACATGCCATATCTTGGCATTGAAAGATCCAATGGTACCATATGGTTTCATAGGGCACCATTAGGGCACGTGCTTTTAAACCAATATCAATTATCATTATTTTCTCAAGATATTTACTCATTACATGTTGTTACGAGTCATTTGATATATTACATGCCATGTGTTAGAATTTAAACTTCCAATGGTACCATATCATGCCATAGGGCACCATTAGGGCACGTGCTACTAAACTGTTAACCATTATCATTAGTTTCTCATGATAGTCACTCATGGCACGTTATTAGGAGTGGTTTGATATATTACATGCCATATCATAGCGTTGAAGTTTCAAATGGTACCATATGGTTACATAGTGCACCATTAGGGCACGTGCTACTAAACCAATAACAATTATTATTTTTTCATGATATTCACTCATTACATGTTGTTACGAGTCGTTTGATATATTACATGCCATGGTTTGGAATTGAAAGTTCTAATGGTACCATATCATGCCATAGGGCACCATTAGTATACGTTCTTCTTAAGTGTAACCATTATCATTACTTTCTCGTGATAGTCACTCATGGCACGATGTTACGAGTCGTTTGATATATTACATGCCATTTCTTAGCATTGAAAGTTCCAATGGTACCACTTGATACCATTAAAACACGTACTACTAAACAATTCAGAGATCACTATATACCGTTATACTCATTCATGAGATATCCTTGCACGAACACGTGCTATTAGACCGATACTTGCTATCACTAGTTACTCTTTTATATTCGTTCATGATATTTTGTGATAATTTGTTTGATATATTACATGCCATATCTTGTTATAGGAAATGTTTAAGAGGGTTTCATAATGGTACCATTAAAGCACGTGCTATTAGAGCACGTACTTATTCCTGCTATTTCACGTTCGTACGTCTGCGTACTCTGTCCTATTTTAATGGATTGGTGAAAACAGACTGTGAAAAAGTTAATTCGTTTTCAAGTTATCGTAATAAATGCTAAGATCCCTGGGAATAAAAAAATTCTCTTGATTTAGGGACCGAGCTGCCCTTTAAATAATCGTCAAACACGTGCATCCTGCACGCACACCATCTCATTAACGTTTAGAATACGCGCGGAACCGAACCCATCTTCTCAACACGCGTTTTAACAAATGCGAAGATAATTAGTTTCTTCCAGCAATTCAAGACATGATTCAACAATACATGGATTTCAATACATGCAACGCATGTGGGATTGTCTACAGACGGACGGACAGATGGACGGCTGGACAAACCGATCACATAAGCACATTTCTATATATAGAAAATGTGCTAAAAAAAACGTTTAGGAACTGATAAGTAAGTAAAACATAGCATAAACCAACCCAAGGGGAGATTTGTGAAAAACTATAAACATTAGGTATAGTTTTGATAGTTGCTAGACCCCCGATGCTCAGATTACTTTTTCGCTTCCAGGCCTTGTTATCTCGCTGGCCTCGCTGCCAACGAGAGACAGGCGAGGGCACTCAAAAATTACATGATTATCGGGGTCCGGGCAACAATCTGTCCTTCATTGTTTCCAGCAAGCGAAAAATTACTGATTGTTAAAATCCAAGATGGAGACAATGATGGTTGAATTGTTGGTTTGACCCCGATGATCATGTGACTTTTGAGTGCTCTGCCTATCTTTCGTTGGCCTCGATGGGTGTCTGAGGCCAACGAGAAATACAAGGCTTGACGCGGAAGTCACCTGATGATAGCAGTCCGACCAACAATCAAATTTTCATTGTTTTCAACAAGCGAAAAAATACTGATTGTAAAAAAGCAAGATGGAAACAATGATAGTTACATTGTTACTCGGACTTCTATGCCCAGGTGACTTTTCCGCGACTGGGCCTATCTTTCTAGTTGGCGGTGACAAATCCACCTAGAAAGACAGGCTGGGACACTAAAAAGTCACATGACTAAAGTAGATCTAGCAACAATCCAATCTTCATTGTTTCCATGTTGGATTTCAACAATCAGTGCTTTTTGTTTGTTAGAAACAATAAAGATTGGATTGCTTCTAGATCTACTTTGGTCATGTGACTTTTTAGTGCCCCGGCCTGTCTTTTTCGTTGGCTACGCCAGGTGGTTATAAAAAAAATTCGACTACTCAGAGCCCTCTAGCGTCTAATCTAATGAATCGATTTTGATGCTAATTTTAAATGTAAGCTATTCAGACAATGGAAGAGAGAATTCTGGAAGAAAAAAAATTTGTGCAAATTTTCACCAACACGATTTGGCGCTATTTAATTACAAATGGAGATTTGAAACTAGTTTTATTGTTTTAAACAAGCACACAAGGTGCACTATGTCTGCCTCCTATATCAATGACATGTTGGAAACGTAGAACAACATGATCAATTATCGCATGAAGCGTTTCCCAGGGAATGACTGGGACATGTCGTCAAATGCTGGCTTTCAGCTCAGACATAGATCGTATGCTTTGTTGATAACCCGATAATTCAAATATCAACAGAGCCCAAAATCGCACGGGTTCAAATCTAGCGAACGTGGAGGCCACTCATCTGGAAAATTTCTGGAGAGCACCCGATCATCTCTAAAGTTGGCACGAAGCAGTTCCCTCACTTGTCGATCAATATCAGGAGGAGCTCCATCTTGCATGAAGACGGTAGTTTCCAAGCATCATCGTTCTTGAATCACATAGGGTGAAAGAAGTTCACAATACCGTGCACTTATCAAATAAAAACGGACTTAGAATAAAATCAGTCATGTATACAGAATATAATGGCTTTTCATGCACGACATGGGGGAACGAGGCATCCACATATGGCAGTTGTGCGTGTTCACCTCTCCTTTTTGGGTGTAATGTGCTTCGTCTGACCATAGAATGTTCCACGGCCACAGGTTATCAACAATTATCTTCGCCAGAAAGCGATACGCAAAGTCAGCGCGTTAAAAGGGATTTTCAAGTTTTAGCTCTTGTGCCACATAAGTCCAGTACGTGTATAATGAAGAATGGACCACAAAACCTTTCACACCGTGGCCCATGGGATGGACAATTCGCGTGCTGTAGCTCCAGCACTTGTTGCAGAATGTTGAGAAGAGGAAGCTCTGTCCACCATGGCAAAAGTTGATTCAAACTTCTTTATCAGTTTTCGCAACCAGTAGAGGATATGGGCCTTTTTTGCAGCCTTTTTAGATGACGATATGCTCGCAAAGTAGCTGGACAACTGCTATCTATTACTCTGGTAAAACAAGTTTACCTGCATTTTGCGTTGTTTCTTGCTAAAAACCATAATCTTTCTTGAAAGCTTTTCAGTAAACATAATGTAATGCATGGCTCAATACATACCATTCTGATTACGTTGACTTTCTAATTTGAATAAACTTTTGCTAATAAGACCAATATTGAGAATGAGCATATATTATAATCAAACAAAATACATTGCTTGCTTATTAAAACAATAAAACTAGTTGAAAAATAAAACTAATTTGTCTTTCTTTTTTATTAAATTTCCCCATTCTTGGCCTACTTTTATTTATTCTGTTTTTTTTTCTTTTTTTTTTTTGTTTTTTTGACGAATCGGCTTTTAAGAGCCCATGACGCTCCTGTTTGATTTCCATCATATAGACTCACTTACCAAAAGTCATGGCACAACTGCCTAATAACGTATTGGCCCGCATACCGGCGTCTACCATAAAAAAATCTGCCAGTCTCCGCCATTTACAGACACTGCAAGCCATTGGGAGTATGCAAAAGAGAGAATTTGCTCTGTGGACCTCGAAAAAGCATATGAGAGAATTCCTCGGGAGAAGCTCTGGCAAGTGTTGCAAGAATATGGAGTGGATGGGCAATTACTGGTTGCTATCATGTCTCCGTACTGAGATGTGTGTCCGGATAAATGGCATTAAGTCAAGACCATTCATCGTGGGTGTTGGATTTCGCCAAGGGTGCATACTGTCTCCCCACTTGTTCATTATGTTTTCCGGACAGGATAGACAGGGACAGCCGAGGCTTTGAGCGTGGTTGCGTGGGCGACTACCTGGTGGATCGGTTGCTCTTTGCTGACGACCTTGTCCTCCTTGGGTCTTCTCGCACGAACCTTCAGCATGCAGTTTGCAGCCAAATGTGAAGATGCTGGGATGAAGATCTGTGTGGTTAAAACCGAGGTTCTGGCCCTTTCAGGACAGCCTCTCAGTGCGCTCTCCATGTTAGGGGAGCCTCATTGAGACAGGTGGAGATTGCATTCACGGGTTTGCATTCACTAGTGATGGACGGCAGGAGATAGAATTGGATGCTCGGAACGGTGCAGCAAGCTGTGTCAGACGTGAACTATGGCGATCCGTAGTAACGAAACGTGAGCTGGTTAACAAAGCTAAGCTCTCTGTCTTCAAATCTATTTTTATCCCCATTCTCTGCTATGATAATGAGGCTTGGGTAATGACCGAAAGAGTGCGATCGCGGGTACAAGCAGCCGAAATGAAATATCTGAGAAGTGTGGCAAGTGTTACCCTACTAGATAGAGTGCACAGCAGCAAAATAAGGGAATCTTTAGATCTTGAGCCGCTATTTCTCCGCATTGAGAGATCTCAGTTGCGCCGGTATGGCTGTGTGATACGGATGCCGCAAACTGGTCTTCCTAGGCAGTTGTTATTTTCCAAGCCGCTGGGTAAGAGACCAAGGGGTCGGTGGATACCAGGTGGCTGGACTACTTGCAGAATCTGGGTTCGAGTCGCTTGGATATAACCAGGGAAGACATGCGC
>JAHWFO010045935.1:0-13526 GCA_023313115.1 Rhysida immarginata | reverse complement strand
GCTCCCATTTCCCACCCCAGTCTTCACAGTTTTTTCCCCACCTGCAGTCCGCCCTCGCCCGCTATTTAGAGCCCTCGTGCGTCCCACTGCCAGCTTATCTTATTCTACTTTACCGTAGGCTCTCCTCGCGTTATCAGGTTTTTCAGCTTCAACTCTTAGCTATATACCTCTATTTATCCCTCTAGTTATATATTTAGTTACACTCTTAAAATAGTTATATATTTAGTTTCCACTTAGTTTCCTTAAAAATGTGATAAGAGAAGGGAAACAATTTCAACTGTCACCGCTGTCTTACTTACATTTTAGTCTGTATCAGTTTTCTTAATTTGTTTCTTTCATGTCATATAATGTAGTCATCTGCTTAGTTATTTTATTTTCATTACTCAGACTTCTCTCGCCTTATTACTTATCTTTATTTACTCTTTATTACCCCCTACACTACAATTCTTTGTCTCTCTGCAATCCAACCCTTGACCTTGACCTTGACCCAACCCCTTGCCTCAGTAGTTGCTATCTGCCAGTTCCCCCACCCCCGTTCTTCCTCACCTTCCCTATCCTTATTTATTCAACCTCATTTTATTTGGGATTTAATAGTAGTAGAAATTAAATCGTAAATAATTGCTCCAAAATATATTAACCTTTCGCCACTAATAGTCGTTTATATCTATTGCTTTACTGACAACCACCTCTGACACCTATTCGGAAACAATAGAATCACTTCTTCCTAAACTTATAGTCGAGCCAACCCTTTTGCATAAGACACCAGCAATTATCATAAGATCCATCTTTAAATTTATCATAAGAACGAACCTCTTCTACAATTACTCATGTCCTTCTGAACTTTAGGAACTATTGTTAAGGAAGCTACCAGCTTCACTACCTTTCCTCCTTATCCATTAACACCGGTTGTTAAACACGAGCGCTGCCATCCTTAAATTCTATCTGATTCTTGCTCAGATCTCTCCAGCTCCCGTTTCCTTTTAAGCACACACAAGTCAACTCTCAATGTGAGACTACCACTTCAGATACACCATCTTTAACACAACATCCCGATCCCACCGTACCCTGTACATCCTCAACGTTTACTAATTAACCATGTCAGCACTTGAAAACGTAAAGGAGCGCCTGAAAAACCTCACACCCGTAGCGCCACACAAATCCCGCCCTCAACATCCCCTCCAGACGAATCCATCAACGTCGCCATTGAAAAAGGTATCGTCAAATATTTCGAAAACTACACTAACTTTGACTCTCTCCTCCAACGCCTCACCACAAAAATTGAGACTTTATTTTCGCACCTAATTAACCGCATTTCGACAACCGAATCACGTCTTGCCGAACTAGATAACCACCTCAGTAAAATAGACACTGCAATAACTAAGCTCAATACACCTTACATCCCACCTGATCACCCTGCCACTCCCCCTCTCAATGCCTCAATCCCTGTCTATTACATCATATTGACGACATTGATCAATACGCGAGACTCACCAACGTACGAATCTACGCCAGAATTACCCACTGAAGACACAAGTTTCCTGTGCCTAGACCTGTTTACAAATAAAATCAACGTCCACCTAGACTCCACTGTGATCTCCTCAGCTTCCCGCATCGGCCCACATATTCCCAACAGGACTCGCCCTATCCTAATACAATTCACCTCACTATCATCTAAAGTTCTAATCATAAAAAACTGGAACAAACTGAAAGGTTCATCCACCCACATTGCCGAAGACCTGACGCCATCCCGACACCGCCTCCTGTGTTTAGCCAAGTCCAAATCTGGCCCACGCAATGCCTGGTCATCCAACGGTCGTATTTTTGTAAAGGACCCCACTGCCAAAATTACCTCCATCCAAAACAATTAACGAAATAAATCAACCTAGCACCTTCCCATCTTTGCACGTGTTGGCGTAGGTATTCAGTTTCGCTCAGAATTATGGATATGCCCATCTTTCAATGGCCGGACTCGATAGATAATGTCAACGGTAGGCTCTCGCACACAACCATTTCCGAAGACGATTTCTCAATATACTATTTAAATATTCGAAGCCTATTTGCAAATTTTAATGAATTGTTGGTTAACCTCGACACAATTTCTGTCTGCCCAAATGTCCTAATTTTTACAGAAACCTGGAGTCGCAACGATAAGGATGTTTCTAACATATCAGGTTATACTGCCGTTTCAGTTAATCGTGTTTCCATGGGGGGGGGGGGAGCGATATGTATGTACAATGCAAATAACTTTAACTATACCAATATTCCTTTATTTGCCAAGGTTACAACTGACTATGAATCCTTAGCGGTAACGATCAACAGGAAAACTATAATTTTGGCTATTTATCGCCCTCCTGCCGGTAACATACAAATTTTCTGTAGGTATTTATCATCTGTCTTACTCGAATTCCTGAGAACGGGTAAAAATCTAATACTAATTGGTGATTACAATATTGATCTAAGTAATCCCTCGTCAATCCTTAGTTCCTTTCTGGACCCCATGTCTCAAGCTGGCTTGCAGTTTCTTACTTCTTACTACAGCCATTACTCTTCGCACCACCGAACATATTCCGCTATCGATGGCTGCTTCGCAAATATGAATTTTCTGCGGCGCTTGACGTATCAATTAGTGATCACTTCCCAATAATTTTATTTTTTAACGAGAGATTACCCATGCCCAGACAACCTAACTTACTGGGGTTTCGGACTGTCACTCCATATCGCCTGATAGTGTTCGAATCATTTCTTTTATCCACAGATTGGGAGTCCATGTTCGCCACCTCGAATAATCCTGACGAACTATTCAATAAGTTTATGTTGCACTTTCATTTAGGCTGCGACCGTTACTTCCCGTTGGTCACCCAGAAACGGGTTGGCGACCGTTTGCCTTCTACCCGGCGTCCTTGGATAACTCCGCATATTTTAAGTATGATAAAAAAGAAAAATTCGTTATATCTGAAATCACGAATGAATCCTTCCCCTGCAAACAGTAAACAATTCAAAACATACTCTAATCAAGTCAAGAATGTCCTAAATTTTGCCAAGCGCGATTATTATCAAAACCTATTCCAGCGACTCCTATCTTCAACAGATAAGTGGCAGCACTTAAAAAGAATGGCTTGTGGTGCTGGCCCATCTAGTAACCCATTTAAGGACTTGGCTGCAGTTTCCTCCTCCAATTTAACTAATTTTCTGAACGAATTGCTCCCTCCTGCTTCCTTTACCCCCAAGTCGGAGCCGTTTAGCAGGGAACCTAGTTTCAAAAGCCCAACCTCTGGTTTCTTTGTCTCACCTGTCATTGCTGATGAGGTCAACAGTACAATCACCCAACTGAAGACGTCGTTTTCCCTTGACCCTTTTGACATGCGTTGTGACATAATCAAAGCAGTCAGCCACGCTATAAAGCATCCACTCGCGGCAGTATTTAACTGTTCGTTAGCCGCAGGTGTATTTCCAGCTGCCCTAAAATTGGCGAGAGTCACCCCAGCTTTTAAAAAACGGGATCCGGCTCTCTATTCCAATTATAGACCTATTACAGCGTTACCAATTATATCTAAGGTTTTTGAGAAAATATTTTTTACGCGGATCTCGCAGTTTATTAGTGAAAATAATTTTATCAGCCTTAGCCAGCATGGATTTACCCCTCGGAGAAGTGTCGACACAGCTTGCTTCGACCTTCTTGAATTCGTCACTACAGAAATGGATAATAATAAATTCGTGGCGGCCTTGTTCATTGACTTTACGAAAGCCTTTGACTCCGTTTCCACCCAACTTCTAAGTATTAAATTAGCTTTTTATTATAATTTCCGTAAACTACTTTTTGGCCTGGATTATGGATTTCCTGAAAGATCGCAAATATTTTCTTACTTACAAGAGATTATCTTCTGACATCGTTGTCCGGAACCTGGGAGTGCCTCAGGGTTCGATTTTATCACCTTTGTTCTTCAACCTCTTCATTAATGATCTCCCTATATACTGTGCTCCCTCAAAAACTATTATGTATGCAGATGACATTACTGTCTTATTTGCTGATACAGATCCTAATAGTTTAATGTCAACTATAAACGAGACCCTACTAAGGATACGACGCTGGTGTGACATGAGCAAAATGCAGCTCAATGCTGATAAAACTAAGGTTATCGTCTTCCATCAGCGCAACAAGCGCGGGGTACCTGATTGTCCGTCGATTTCTTTTGGCGACCGCCCGATTTCTGTGGTAAAGTCATTTAGATACCTAGGCTTGGAGCTAAATTATGATCTTTCTTGGGACCGACACATAAATAGCCTGTTGAACAAGTTGAACTTTAAGCAGGGGCTGATTTCAAGACTGTATTCTTTAGCTTGGAAAATACTAATATTGTTGTACAATGCTTGGATTCACTCTAACCTATGCTTTGTAATCATTTTTTGGGGGTCCACTTCGTCATATATTTACTAGATTGTTTAAATTACAGAAATGGTTCCTGAGGACGCTGTTGGGTATTCCCAAACGGTCTACTGTTTCGCACTTTTTTAAACTTCTGGGTATTCCAACTATTTACCAGATTCACGCTATACAAACCATTTCTTTTATATATAAAGCGATAAATTCAGTGCTTCGATTGTCAACCCCCCTCACAATACAATTTAACCAAAATATCCATAACTACCCTACCAGAGAGAGCAATACTGTTTACCTCGTTTTTTCCAGGTCCAATTATCGCAATAGGTGTCTGTCCTGTAACTGGGTAAGGTTATGGGCCGCTCTCCCCGAGACTATTCGATCCCTGTTGCCCTGTAATGTATTTAGAAGGGCTCTCAGAAGGCACATCTCGACTTCATGAACGGTTCTTTTTTATATTTTAGGTTATTTTTACTTATTTAAACTTTTTCATAGATTGTAAGTGCCATTGGCCCCATTCGTTACTTCATTTTTGTCATTTTGTCATTTATTTGCATCCTATAGTTGTTGTACATTTCTCAAGTAACCTTTCAACTTTACATTATTTGTACCATTCATTGATTGTTTTTGTTAGCCTCACTACAGCTTGATAGTGTTATATATCACGAGGTCTCTGTTGTCACTTAACTAATTTAGTTGTTTGTTAAAGTTTAAGAGTTAGCATAATATTTACTACAACTAATTTTTCACTTGTATTTTGCTATTTAGTCACGCCCACCGAGACCTAACTCGTCGGTCAATGACCATACTGGTCCCTGCTGGGCGCAGCTGTATTTCAACTTTAGTAAATAAATAAATAAATTAATTAATTAATTAATTAATTAATAAATTATGGCTTCTATCCCTTTTGGTACTTTTTACAGTATGGACAAATATTGGTGATGAAAATTTACATCAATGTGCTGAATAACAATCAGAAAAAAAAATTACAAAGGGGAAATAGATTAACTTGTAGGATGATTTACTGAAAAAAACTGATATGCTTGTTAAAAGAAATATAACATAAATCTTTTTTTTTGTCAATCATAAAATCAGTGCACATATTAAGAGGTTAATTTGCCAGATTATGATCCTTTGATTGGTGGTATAATATAGCATTTCTGCTGGTTATCAGAGGTAATAATGTCTCTCCTTAATCAAGTTGTTTTCAGTATTCAGTGTAGGGAACAAATAAATAATTAATCTTAATGTTCTAGATTTATATTACTGAACTATATTGTTTATATTTTTCCAAAATATCCATTTCTTTATGATATGGAGTATCATCCCCAGTTTCTAGTATCAGTTTCCTTATAATTTCTCAGACACCAAGTTTTCTGATATAGTCAAACAACATGATACCAGAAACTTTTATTGGATCTATATGGATCTAGTTACAGTGTTTGACTCGGGAAAATTCCCTACCGTAGCTCATGAAATAAGAATTTATGTGAACTTGGGTTAGTTTTTTTTTATAAACTCATAAAAGGATCCCAAATACGTAATAGGAAAAGTATTTTTAAAGCAGACACGTTTTGATTTTAGAAGTATGACAATGGTGTAAGAGTGCTTTTTTATTTTACAGTGTTAATTGCTTTATAGATTATCGTTTTTTAATCTGTGCTATACTCGTACAATCTCTATGAGAGAATTTAGCATTGCCTATTGCATAGTTTAAAATGACTAAAAAGTTTATTTATTTCACATATCCTCTATCGCATCTCTACTAATTGTTTACCTTTGCATTATATCATGTTGTTGCTTATATTTTTCCAAGCTATTCATTCATTAACTATTTTATCATTCTTTTATTTTACAACAGAGGAAGAAAAATGTTATGTCAGAAAAATAAATTGCACTGAATGCGTGAATCAAATTTTAATATTATGAATGCTAAGTTTAGGATCTACTCACATTCACAAATAAATAGAAAAATTTTTTGAGAATAATTATAATTCTACTTTGGTTAATTCAGTATCCAAATCTTGAATCTGGGTTTCTGGTATTAATTTTCAATATCTATTATAACATTTTATATCCGGCTTATGTTTTTAAATAAATATCATAATTTTTTTAATCTCTTAAATGTACTTTTCTAATATTAATGGACGAATAATCTCGATGTAAACGATCTCCTTTACACCAAAACGTGTGTCAATATAGAAATTTATGAGGAGAACAAGGTCTGGGTTGCTAGAAATAAAGTGTATTTTTAAATAATTTTTTTTTTTAATGTGCTGTTTTACTGATGACATTCAAACAAGAGAAATGAAGCTAAATTTTCAAAGATAGAATACAGAAGTGTATCTTAAAATTGGAAGTCAGCAGGAACGAAAGAATGCCAATAATAAAAAAAAATCTCCAAATTCTACAGGCAAGACATTTAACTGTGATATAATCAGTGAACATTCATAAAATCTTTAATTTAATTTAATCATTTTTAAGTCGTATGTTGAGGTAAAAAATAAATGAAAATATTCTTGTTTCATAAATGTTTTATATCAAGTAACAACAAGCAAAAAAACAAAAACAAAAAAAAAAAACACCATCACCTTACTTTTTTTGTTTGCAATAGCGTATGAGAAATGCATTTATATAAAATGGCAATGGCCGCATAGTATTTGAAATTTTTATCGCCAATGGTTTAGCCAATAGAGATTTTCTTTAAGCCAGAATCTCATTAGCCATATTTAAAATTTAAAAAAAATTATGAAGCATTTTAAATTTAAAAAAATTTAATCACATGATAATCGCATTTTCGAGGTTGAAAATAAAAATTTTCCATATAATTAGAATTAGCCTAGTATGTTCGTCGCCAAATGTGATTGTTTATTCATCAGATTAGTTGAACTGTTGCCGCTGGCGATCAGCTTGCACGGACACTGAAGTGGTCATCTGACAAAAACTTGGATATATATGTATATACACTACATGATCAAAGGAGTTGGGACACCCCAGTTATGGATCATTTCATGAAAAAAACTCATTTAAAGTTAACAATAAAATTTAAATAATTTTTTTTTAATGGAATGATCCATTTCAAGCACAGTTGAATTGTAGAATAAATGACATATCGTCAATATGCCACGACAGAAGGATTATTGGATGTGACATGAGCTTTCTGGGAAAAGCATCAGAGAAATGTCAATGGAGTGATGAATCACGGTTTACATTGTCGAAATCAGATTGCAGTGTCTGGGTCTGGCAAATGCCCGGAGAGCGCGTCCTACCAGAATGTGTTCCAACATTGAAGTTTGGTGGTGGTGGAGTGATGGTCTGGGGGTGTTTCTCCTGAGCTGGACTGGGCCCGCTCATCAATGTGGATTGAAACCTTAATGCTGATGGCTACAGGACCATTTTGGATAACGGGGCACTTCCAGTGCTGTGGGAACAATTCGGTGAAGGGCCGTTCCTCTTTCAGCATGAGAATGCGCCTTGCCACAAAGGAAGATCCATATCTAACTAGTTTGATGAGATGCGGGTTGAAGAACTAGATTGGCCCGCCCAGAGTCCGGATCTCAACCCCATCGAACATCTTTGGCATAACTTGGAGTGACGTGTGAGATCCGGTATCAGGTCAGTTCGTCGAGGGTCAATTCGTCGAGCGTCAATTCGTCGAGGTCAATTCGTCGAACGTCTTTTCGTCGACTGTGTCAGTTGGTCGGGTGGTTAGTTCGTCGGACGTCAATTAGTCGAACGTCAATTCGTCGAGGTGTCAGTTGGTCGGATGGTCAATTTGTCAGAGACAAATTCGTCGGATATTTCAGTTGGTCGAGATAATAAATAAATGATCGGAAAAAACTTTAATAAAATTTATTAACAGAATTTTTTTTTGTTATTAACCCTATTACTTGAAAGGTAAACAGTAAATCCTTTACTGTTAAAAATCAGTATTTAAATACAGCTTTTGTAAACAAGGTGATACAGAGACTAAAATGAATTCAAATGGTCAGGACAATTGGACCCAACTGCTTATACCGCTTCAGTATCCTTCATTTTAAGAATGAAAATAATAACAGTATAAAATTAATTATCGGACAAATTGAGCGCATACAGGAAATTCAATTTTTATTAAGTAAAAATTAAATAATAATATAAATATTAAGCTCCATGAGCTTTTATAGTCTATGGCCGATTTCCCAAATTTAACACAAAATTTCACATTGAGGGGAATGGTTCTCAAGCTCCCATCAAAGAACCAGTGAATTTGGAACTGTACTGTGGACAATTGGACAGTTTGAATGAATCTATCTTCTAGAAATGCCCAGAGCTTATTAATTATAAGGGAGTTGTGTTCCATCATATATACTAATTTTATATATAAATCTCTTAATAACCTTTTATTAATATCTCTTTCTCACTTTCATCTTTTCCTCAGTTTCCACCCCTCCTTATGATACCCGTTTTCATGTCTCCTTAGCTTCGCATCTGATTAGACGCAATTATAAGATAATCTTCGATATTTATAATGATCATATAATAAAAAAAAATTTTTCTGGTTCTTTAGATTGGAGGAAATTAAACTAATTACATAGATATTTGTTAATATTGGTGTTAACAAAATAGTAAAACAATGGAATAACATCTTCAAGTGGATAGGTATAGTTTACAATAAAATTGGGGTCGTTATGAATATGTGCATATGCTAGTCTGCGAATATGTGGATATCAAATTGGAACAAAGAGCCCAACATGAAACTTTGTGTTAAACTTGATACATCGGCCACAGAATAATAAATGTTTTGGCAAGCTCATGACGCTTAATTTTTATGCTATTATTTAATTTTTACTTAATAAAAATTAAATTTCCTGTATATACTAAATTTGTCGATTATTAATTTTATACAGTTATTAATTTCATTCTGCAAATGAAGGATACTGAAGCAGTATAAACAGTTTGAGGCAAATATCCTGACCATTTATCAACAAGACCACGTTTATTGTAGCTACAATTCATTTTAGCCTGTGTATCACATTGTTTATAAAAGCTGTATTTAAATACTGATTTTTAACAGTAAAGGCATTTATTGTTACCTTTCTAGTAATGAAATTAATAACAAAAATTTTTTTCGTTAATAAATTTTATTAAAGTTTATACCCGGCCATTTATTTATTATCTCGACCAACTGCAACACTCGACGAATTTGTCTCTGACAAATTGACCGCCCGACTAACTGACGCCTTGACGAATTGACGTTCGACTAAATGACGTCCGACGAACTAACCATTCGACCAACTGACACAGTCGACGAAATGACGTTCGACGAATTGACTCCGACGAATTGACGCTCGACGAATTGACCCTCGATGAATTGACACGTAACCGTGAGATCCAGTTGGTTCGCCCTACATCTGTCCAGGAATTGACCATGACACTCCTCGAGGAATGGAGGTCAATACCTTCGGACACTTACTGTAAACTTGTGGATAGTACGCCATGTAGAGTGGAGGCAGTGATAGCAGCTCGGGGTGGTCCTTCACACTACTGATTTAAGCTTTATGCGGCTTTATGGTAGGGCAACAGGTGTCCCAAGTCATGTGATCATATATATTGATATTGTAGGATACAAAGGCTCATATTACCATATTGAACCTCCTTTAAAACTCTGTTGTGGGTTAATATAAATTTCATCAAGCAGTAGGTTGACGCGCTTATCTTCAGCTTTTAAATATTTAATTTTTGATTTCAAATATGCAATGCTCTGCTCAAGAAAATTTTCAGAGATAGAGAAAGCCGTTAGTAGTTTTGCTATGAGGGACTATAATAAATCCACTGTCATGCACACTGCGATATGCAGAAGATGAAAATATATATAAAGTAGTGGCAAAAATTAGTGTCCTACCCTCATATTGTCGAATATTTTTAGGTAGAAGAGAATTCTAACCGTTCACACATGAATGTAGCATGTGAAGATTCATGTGTAGTACCTTTTAAGAAGTTAACTACTTTCTCTATGTCAAAGGTTTCATGACAAGTCTCACTGATTTTAACTTCAATAAAACTAAGCACTTCATCAAAAATATTTACAGATTCTAGTTTTGAACATGTTCTAGGTAATTGGTGTTTTTTAAGTTTCTGCTCTCGTATGACTATTTGAAACTCTAAAGAATTTGTATAACGAGAGAAGTAGTAATAGGTGGTGTATCATTTATAATTTCAATGTTACAAACAAATAATTTGTAAGCAGTTTGCAACAAAGTCCACTTTTCACGGTTTGGTTCTTTTATGTTACCAAAATGTTGAACAATATTTGTCAACCTGGATATGCTGTGATCCTTCACGTATTGTTGGTATGTACCCAGATGGTCTTGTACTGCTTGATCAAAGTTTTCATTTTCTGCATCTTCTAGGCGACGTTTTGAAACACGTAGCGACTGAGATAATTTGGAGTCTTTGGAAATATTCTTGGCACTGCGCCTTCTTTCAGTTTTGGAATATTTCGTGGAAAATCCTTATAGACAATATCAACCAAACATCTGTCAGATCGAATTATATCCAATTCATCCAAGTGTTTGATGCTGATTACTGGATTCTTCAGATTTTTAAAATCAGTTGGTATTTTTTTGAGTCATGTTTCATGCAGAGTTGGATCCCTTGGCAGAGCAAAGGTTGTGATGGTACAATAATGTTTTCACTCTTGTAATTGGATTTGCAACCGAAAACGCTACAATGTCTTGGCATTTTATGCTGTTAATTATTAAAAATATAACATTAATTGTAGCTACCGTGGAATTTAGCTTATTGTTTAAAATAAGGCAGTGTCTAATCGTATATCCGACATACTCCATTTCCGATCATGAATTCGTATGTCCAATCCTCCTGATTGGCTCTTCCTTATCACTTGAGCTTCATGGGCACTTAGACCGATCCCCAGCACGAACTACGTGTCGTACGTCCGTGAATAATAATTTTAATAAAGTGGTTTGAAAATTAAATACAGATTGCGGCTTTTTTTTTATTTAATAACATCATAACATATACGAATATAACATAAAAATTAATAACATATATAATTCTTATAACTTAAAATAAGACTTCAATGTTTTGAAAAAGAAAAGAATTCGTAATACCATTATAAATTCAATCAATCTAATTCAACATAAAAATTAGTTTCTTCAGAATACAATTGTGGCAAATGTATCATTCAATAGAAAGATTATGAAAATAACTTGTAGCTGAAAAGTAAAACGATCTTTTCGTCACTTGCTTTTTACAAAAATGTATTTCTAACATTTTCCATTGCATGTTGTTTTTTTAAATTAAAAAGTCATTTGATCTATTTATAATAAAAGAATTTACACATCAAACGATAATAATATAATTTTCAAATGTTAAGATATTTAATATAAATGAAAATATTAATATAAAAAAAAATAACAAGAGAAACCGCAAGCTTATAAAAATGTAGGGTTCCAGGGGATAATATTCATAGAATTATGGTCGAGTAACTTATTATAATTATGTTCGGTAAAAAACTGCGCCAGTGAATTATACTATTCACAAAGTTTATGATAATTTAGGGTTTATCCCACTTACATAAAAGATACCTCTGCTTAAACAGGCCCGGCCTATAGGAAAGAATAGGCACTTAAACTGACTTAACAATTTAACATATAATGTTTATTCAATATTTAACAAATGTATATAAAACAATATTGTATGGAAGGTAATGCAAATGATAAAGATAATTTAAGGTATGAATTTCAACTTGGTCAAGCTCCAATTAAGATTCAATAAAATGATACAATATGTAATTAAGAAATGACTTGTAGCAATTTGACTAATTATACGTTTCAATGAGTAATCACAATTCCAAATAACAAATTAGTAATTAAATTATGAGGCACACAACAGAATGACTATCAATTAAGGATTCTTTAGACTAAACTTATAAGACAATAATCAATGGTTCTGGGTATAACAATAATGATAAATTAGCAATAGAAATATGTAAATTAGGTAGGAATATAATTCTCAATTGTTCGATTATCTAATTTATATCTCAAGAAATTCGGGTTATACTGAATTTAAGATTACACAGTGATAACAATGTTCAACAGGAACTCTAATCTGTAAATAGTTCTATTTCTCTCTGAATGTAAAATACAAATATGGATTTAATAGCTCCGAATTAATAATGAATGTAAACTAATGACTAAGCAATCTGCTATTTTGTTACTCAATAAAGATCTGAATGTAAGACTTTAATAAATACAAATAAACAATTAACTGGATAAAATACAGAATTTAGATAAATTAATCAGGGTTCTTTACGTATAATATGACTGTTCTAAGTTACGTTATGATTGTCCTTCCCACTGTTTGATAGAATAATTCTTTCCCAAAATATGAATGTAATATATGAAATAGAAAGAATGAAATCATGTGAGGAATAAAAGAATTGGCCATTGAGACATTAAATTGGAAATGGGCTATACCGTGTCTACTCAATCTGTGCGCTCTTGGATCTCTCTCGTCCTCTCTGCTACAACAGCTTGGCGGGAGGGGGGTCGTCCTCGTCCAACGGAGTGGCTCACAGGGAGATCGTCTCTGGTTTCTTGTACTGGATCTGGGTACTCCACGGGGCTCGGTACACATTCTTGCAACATCCCTCGCAAATCATGAAATTACTGTAATTGATGACGCTGGTTCTCAGCTTGATAGGAACTCCTCAAACCACCTCGATAACGCGAGCTAACTAAATTTCAATCTGACGGTTACATTTTCATAAACTACAACTCAAACTGGATTAATACTAAGATTTTAAACTTCCCATCTGGAATCCGAGGACTACCAGATGGAGGCCGAATTAGTATAAAAATTTATGAGTTGTTCGCCACACACTCGGCTACAGGAATCGTTACATTGCTACTGCCTAGATGGTTTCACTTAGCATAACTGATCTATCAATTTCGATTTCGACAGCCAATCAAACTTCGGCATCCACGTGATCAATTCCTGTCTCTTTCCTCTCTTCAAGATCCAAAGTTCAATCCTTACATTCATCTTTCTTGCTTTCTATCTGTTCATCCGGTTTCCGATTCACTTGTCCTACACTGGCCATACAATTTCTATCCTTGAATATGATTCTAACGATCAAAACAAGCTG
>JAHWFO010045871.1:0-10120 GCA_023313115.1 Rhysida immarginata | reverse complement strand
TCAAACTATACATTAATAAATATCAGTTTTCTCTTTTTATTATATTCACTTTAATGAACTAGTGGAATAATAAAACTTCTGAATTTTTATTATAATGCAATATTCTCAAATTAAAATTCTTTACTCGTCTGGGTATTAACGCTTAAGGTTACTAGAGATTATTTGAAATCTAAAGCAAACAGTATGGACAGAAGCTATCTGCAGTATCTTGAATCTCCGGCACTTAAGCTGTCATCTGACATGAGAGTGATCTTCTTTTATATACTAAGCTGTCTTCTGACATGGCTTTGGAATCACCTGCACGAGGAACAAACCACCCTTGGCTAATGCAAGAGTAGGAATAGGAATCGCTGCTGGTCACCGCCGAAACAGAGCACGGCAACCTCGAAGGGTAAAGCTTCTCGCCGGTGGGAGCTAGTGGACAAATAAAAGTACACATTAATTACCATCCAGTCAAAGCGCCAACCACAACGCTACACACACACACAGCAATAATTCCAAAGTCTACTATCAAGGGACGCAAAGCTGCCTACCGAGCGCGGCAGAACGACTAGGACCCCGTCGACACTACCTAACGCTAAAGGCACGCTGTTATTGCGATTTGACTCCTCTCTCTCCCACGAGAGCGAAGAATGTATTGCTTGCAACTTCACTACTCGGCCATGCTGGCCGGGTCCGTATAGTTGGAGAGCATTCTCTATCTCTCTGGCACTGGACGTTGAAATGTCGTTTAAGCGTTCCTCAATGGAAAGCTCCTCTTCGTTTTCTGACTGTTGTACGTGGGTGCTCAAGCGCAAGCTTGACCACACACGGGATGCACATGAGCTGACAGTAGTGCATCAAGCGCACATGTCGTGTTACACTATAGCAGGCTAAAACCTGCTATAGCAGAGCAAACGCTTTAAAACTCTAAGTTAACCCAATATGTTAAGAGAGTGCAGAACTTTGCACGTTTAAGGCAGAAAACCTGACAACAGAATAGTGGAACTACAAACCAAAAGTCAAAGGCTGAGATCTAAGGATCTTGGAAATCTAAAACAAAAACCACTGCACGACTTGTTCAGTGAGCAGAGCTTCCCTGAGCTAGCATAACGCCTCCGAAAAATCTTGGAGGACAACCTAAGATATTCCTTCAAAAGAAGGAATCGAATGTAAGAGTGGGCTTTCCTCTAGACCACCTCACAAAGAACAAACAAACCTTTACAACGCAAAACTCTTGCTTCCCAAAGTTCTCTGTTTAAAAACCCAATGGGAATCATCAAATCAAACGGGAGAACCTTGCCCGTTACTTCATCTAATAAAAACCTTATCATGTGATAAGATATATAAGGTAAATCATAGTGCCTTTTAAGCGCTGCCCAACACCTCGAGGCAAACTTGCAATCGAAATAAATGTGACGAACAGTTTCAGGGAACCTGTACTCCTCGCACAACTCTGAATCGGACAAACCCCACCAATGTATGTTTCGCAGAGTAAAAAACCCTTCATGCAGGAGTCACCACTGAGTGTCAAACCACCGATAATTGGATCTGACTGTATAAATTAATTCAAATACCTTAGACCACTCAGAATTTGGAAAAATTTGCACAAACTCAGGGTCCGGTGCAACCTGTAACTTTTCCACAAACCAAACCTTCTTGAGGCCGCCCAACTGTGCCGGGTCGACCAGTTCCAAGTCTTTCAAAACTCGAGTAAAAAGTGCCTTCAGAGAAAAATAAAAAGCCGACGAGTCTATATAGACTGCATGACGGCCGCTGAGTAAAGATGGAAGACCATACGAACGGAAAAACCCATCCAAATGCAGCGCAACCAGAGGAGCCCACCTAGGCGGAGGATGCTCAAAAAACGTAACGAAGATCCCCAAAACAAAAGCAGCGATTTCATTATAAATGACTGGGACTCCAATACCGCCCCTCTTCCGCGGTAAACAAAGCAAGTGGTCAGATACTGGATGCCTATTAATTTGAGGACCCCAGACAAATTTTACGAACTCTTTCTGTAGTACCTTCAGATCTGCCATCAAAGGCATAGAAAGAAGACACCGATAAATAATCAAGGGGATAAGGTGCACTTTCAAGTAAGTCGCTCGGATAGCCATAGATACCGGAAAACGGAAGGATCTCGCCATTTTTTGCCTACACTCAGCTGCAATCGCACCCCATTGAAGAGTATCCACCGCAGGATTAAAGGAAAAAACATGGCCCAGAACTTTAACAGAATGGCCCCACGACCAAAGAAAACTCCTCAAGGAATCCTGAGACCAATTCCCCACGGCAATACCTTTAGACTTAGACAGATTTAACGTTGAGCCTGTTGACGAACTGAACGAAGTGAAAGCATTGTAAAGAACCCCCAGAGCATATGCATCTGCTGCTGTCAGAACAATATCATCCGCATACGCAAGGGAAACAATTTTCAACGAGATGAGCGGAAGCGTATAGCCCTCAATCCCAGGGTGACGGTTAATGTATTTCAAAAGAGGCTCAATGTAAAGAACGTAAAGGAGAGGCGAAAGCGGGCAGCCTTGACGTACGCCTTTCTGCAATGGAAAAACCTCAGACGACAGGCCGTTAACCGAGACAAATGACTCGGATGGCGCATACATAGATTGCAAAAGCGAGGCAAATTTATTAAGACCGAGATGGCGAAAGATACTAAACAGAAATTCAAGATTTACCTTATCAAATGCTTTTTCTTGGTCTAAACTCAAGACAGCCAATGACTGCTTACGCAAAAGAGCTTCTTCGATAATGCACCGCAAAAACACAAGATTGTCCGTCATACGCCGACCCGGGATGGAACAGGTCTGACCAGGATCAAAGCACTCCGACACAACCAACTTTAACCGCGACTGCAAGACCCCAGTAAAGATCTTGTAGTCTGCATTCAATAGCGTTATGGGCCGCCAATGGGAAACCAACGATGGAGATGCACGTTTGGGAAGTAAGATAATCTTGCCAACCGTGAAAGCTGCATTAATGCTCGACGGGACTGCCAAAATAGAATTATAAACCCTTATCAAAAAGTCCCCAATCACCGACCAAGATTTTGCGTAAAATTCATATGTAAATCCGTCCACTCCAGGGCTAGATGCATAATTCCTACCAGACGCAATGTATGATAAAACCTCCTGCTTTGAGAACCTTCTTGTTAAAACAGAATCCTCCGAATGGGGAAGAACAGGAAGCAGACGAATCCATTCAAGAGTATCGTCCGACGGACGAAGCGGCGAAGAGAATAAATCTTTATAAAAGGCGTGAAAAACAGAAATAATATCGCCCTCTTCAGAAAAAGATTGACCATCAGAGCAAACATGAGGAACGAGACGCGCAGCAGCCCTAGAGCGCTCCTCCGCAAACGCATTAGAAGAAGCCTGGACAACCTCTTTTATCCACGTTGCTTTGGCACGAATGGCTGCCCCAGCCGCCTTCCGCACACAGAGCGCATTAATTTCAGATCGTATCTGCCTAATATCCCTCGCATATTCCCCACGGGGAGTAGAACGCTTCAGCGTGCCGAGGATCTGGGTCAACCGCATAATACGATGACGCATCCTCCTCGCGGCAGCAATACCTAGTCTCCTGAAGAACTTCTTCAGTCTTGATTTAATTAACTGCCATGATTCCAATGTAGGGGTCAGAGGTGAAGAAATGCGCACAAAGAAAGAGGCGAATTTCTGAAAATTGCTTGGATCATCGAGCAAGGAGATATTCATAAACCATTGACGATCACATCCCCTAGAGGACCCTTCCGGCAAAGACCAAGACCACGAAATAGCATCATGGTCTGAGAACGACACTGGAAGCACCACCATTGTACTTGATTGGGACAAAAAAAGTGGATCCACCAGAAAGAGGTCTAATCGGTGCGATTGACAAAAACCCCGGCTGAACGTATACCCGGGATCACCTGTATTTAAAGTAGGCCAAACATCAACTAGCTTATTTTGATCACAAATAGTAAAAACAGGACCAGTAGAAAAAACATTACGGACATCAGGATGCGAATTGAAATCGCCCGCCATCACCAAAGGCAAAGTAGTAAAAAAGAAAGGCGATAATTCAGACAGAAAAGCACGCCGCTCCCTTATTGAGTTAGGCGCTTACACATTGATTAGACGAAACTTAAACTTTAGCAACGAAATGTCCAGAGAAATTACCCTCGAATCTAAATCACGTTCAATCGCATCCACCTGAAAGTTCGGATTAAAGATAATAATGGCTACACCACAAGAATGCGATGAAGAAGAATTAACAAAATACTTGGCTGATGGAAAAAAACTATAGAAAACATGCAAACATTGTTTGATATCAGGATTACTCAACTTAACTTCTTGCAGTAACAGAACATCTGGGGAGTGAATCTGAACGAACGTGGCAAGAACATTCTGCTTAAAACGAGAACACAACGAACAGATGTTGAGAGAGATGTATTTAAACGTCATTATTAGGAAGCTGGGTAGAAGAATTGCCTTCATGATTACTCGCTAGTGATGGAACATTATCAGAGCTTTTCTTAGCGTGCCGATTTTTGGAACGCCTATTTTTGGACCTACGGTTTCTGGAACGGCTGCGTGACGGTTGGGACTTATCCGACCTTGTTGGCGATGGGCTGACATCGTATCCAGAAGATTGCGAGGGTGACTTTCCCCGCTGAAGCGCTGGAGAACCACTTTCAAGCACAACAGAAGCAGGCGTTAAGTCATCATTAACTTCCATCGAGTTGTCTTCGTCAATTATTAATTTATCATCACATGAATCGCCAGAAATCACATCTGACACATCATTAGAGGTTATAATCTTAGAGGAAGGTGCCTTGTTCACTTCCTCAGGCAAGGCACTTCCTGATTCTACATCGACGCAAGACAGTTTAGGCTTTTGCCCACCAGAAGAACGCTGTCGTGGCGATGGAGTGCGACTCCTTTTGGAGGAGGATCGCAATGCTGTACGGCGGCAACACAGGAAGCTCTGGGAAGGGCTCACAATTTTCTGACGAGTTCGTTAACACAATCTCCTTTTCTTTAGCTGGTTGCTCAAAAGGATGAGAAGACGAAGGCAATCGTAAAGCTGGGGCGTAAGGACACGAATGAGCTCGGCTCACAAATCTGTGACAGTGTTCACACTTTTTTAGCAAGGGGCAGTCATTCCTAACATGATCCATACGTTTGCAGTACCAGCATGAGCGGCGCATTCCTGGATAAGATACAAACGCTCGCTCACCATGCACCATTAAGGAGTCTGGAATGTCCTTTTCCAAGTTCATTTCGATGTTAATCTCTCCGGTCTGCAAATATGCTGGGTCTTCATGTTTGATCCTGGACATCTTAAGAACTTCACCAAATTGGCTAAACACATTTAGAATGTAGGCCCATGCCACCAAAGGGGAGATACCCCGCACTAAAATTACCAATCGAGATGGATTGTAGGGAAACAAATTAACCCTGATGTCATTAACTTTAACAAACTTAGCCTCAATAATTTTCCTAGCAACTGACTCAGTTGCTGCAAGCAAACGGTGCTCCGTAGCAGAAAGTTTCTGGAGACAGATGACTGCTGAATGATCGTTCGGCAGGAACTCTGGCACGTCGATCTTCGACAGCAGGGCCTTCATAAACTCCGCCACGATGAAGGCTCTCTCGCAGGTGACGAGTATCATCCTCTCCATGGTGTGCAGTCTTCCGCTGGGCACAGACGACGCCGGTAATGGATAGACGGGTCGCGAGCACCCAGGGCGAGCCTGGGGTCACGTACGCCGACAAAATCAAATCAAAGTATGCACAAAAAAGTCACTTACAAAAATGTCCAGTCCTTGAAATGTCCACTCCAGTTGAAAATCCAAAATCACAGGCGATGAAAAACAGATGTAAACTCCAACAACTGAAACAGTAATAGAAATGAATAGCTTAATAGCTAAAAGTGGCTCCTTCTTCTCGGAAGAGACGGAAGTTTGCAATTGCCACTGGTTTGTATCCGACTTGATATCTCCGTCGACGTCTACAAATCCACGCACAGCTGGGCTAGTGGTCCCCTGTTGAATGACGCCGTTTTCGATGTCGGTCAAGACGATATTATCCAATTTGGCTTGGTGAATGTTTTCCGAGTCCTTAGTTCCTGAAACAGCTTTCACAGTTTCGTGGACAAACGATTCGCTGACTGGCGAGTGAGATTTCCGGTCGCTCTTGTCTGAAGAATTTATCTCCGCAAGGATTCCGGGCAAAATCGAAACTCGTGGTCGAGAGTCTTTACTAACAAACCCTTCTGAGGTGAATTTAAGTTTATCTTGCTCACTGCGATAAAACATACACGTGTGATGGCCAACTCCGTCTCTGACTCCAGTCTTTACGTGTACGATCCCGCACGTCGCCACTGAAGAGCACATATCTCTAAGTCTTACCGGCTTGGCCAGCTTTTCCTATCCTATCTGGAATCCTCCTTAATTTCCAGCTGCTGTTCCTTGCCTGGTTTCCACTCTCCGTTCCGGGTTTGGTGCGTCGTCTCGGCCTATCACCATCATCCACCTTCACTTCGGGTTTCCTTTCTTTCCGCATCCAAGAGCGGTTCCATCCACTCACGTTCAAGTCTTTTTCCTTCTCCTCTTTCCTTTTCAAAATCCTCCCGACGACAACTCCTCTTTTCTTCCCCTCCAATGAGGGAACGACCCGATCTCTCTTCTTCCGACCTACCCTATTTCCTTTCCAAGGGGTCGGCTTTTTCTTCACCTTCTCTCTCTCCATTTCTTCTGTCTCCTTCCCATTGGGTCGTTGTTCTGACGACATTAAATGCGGAGAATCTCCTTTTACCTTCATTGTCACCTCGTTCACATTCTCCAATCTCTGCCTAAACTGAGGTGACATCTTCCCGCCGTTAAACCCGCGACGAAAAACTCGCTTTTTCGTTTGCGGCTTTTTCTTCATTTGAATTGCTCGCTCCTCTTCTTTTCTCCACTTTTTCTTCTGTCTATTCTTCCGACTAGCTGTCTGCAGATGTAGAAGATCACAGCTTCCTTCAGCATCTTCTTCTGGCTCTCTTTGCTTTCGAAAATATCTTGATAGGGCATCGGCGAATATGTTTCTTTCCGCCCTAATATAAGCCAACTCCACCGTTAACTTCGAGAGCCCCTGCAGTGCTTGCGCTTGAAACCTGGACAGCCTTTTCTGCTTCAATAGTCTCGATACTGCCTGGTTATCCGTATAGATAATAGTGGGCACCTGCTGGATGTAGTGCCTCCAACACTGCGCAGCGTGTGCGACTGCCAAAAGCTCTCTTTCATAATTGGAGTGCTCTCCTTCTTCCCTCCTCCACTTCCTGGATTCGAATGCTACCGGAAATAATTTACCGTTGTACTACGAGACCAATCGCCACTTCCGATGCATCACACAGGATGTGAAGCCTTTTTTGTGGGGAGAATATCTTCAGGATTGGAGGATTTATTAAAGCAGTTTTCAGCGTTTCAAATGCTTTTTTCCTTTCCTTGTTCCAATAAAAAGGTTCCTCCTTTCGCAAGAGTTGAAATAAAGGCTCAGCTATATCAGAGTATTTTGGTATGAATGCTCGGTAAAATTGTACCGAACCTAAAAATCCCCGCACTTGCTTTAGTGTCCTTGGCAAGGGCCACTTCCTAATCGCCTGTGTTAACACCTCGTCGCAAGCCCTTCCTTCGCCATTAAATTTGTAGCCCAAATATTTGACCGTTCGTACGCCGAACCTACACTTGGAGATCTTTAAGTACCACTTGTTCCTACTTAGCCTTTGTAATACCTCTTCCGTTCTTTTCTTTAATTGCTCCTCTGAATCCGCGTAAACTAAAATATCATCGAAGTATGAGACCGTGCCCTTTCCACTTAGACCCTCAAGCGTTTCGTTAAGCGCTTGGGCAAACGTTGACGCGGCTCCTTTTAGACCAAAGGGCATGACTAATGATTCATATAATCCAAACTTGGTCTTAAATGCCGTAAACTGGACGTGTTCTTCGTTCATACGAATTTGGTGGTAAGCGTCCATTATATCCAATTTGGTGAACCATTTCGCTCCTCCTAACTTGTCTATCAATTCATCAATCCGAGGTACAGGATATCTGTTATCTCTCGTTATCTGGTTTATTTTTCTAAAGTCAATGCACATGCGCAGCCCTCCATCCTTTTTCGTTACAAATAGGATGGGGGATGCGTAGCTAGAGGTAGAGGCCTTTATTAATTTCTTTTTAAGTAACTTACTCAGGGTGGCTTCTACTTCTTTTTCCTCCTCCGCTGATAAACGATATAGCGGTGCGTTAACCGGCAAGGCCCTTGACGTGACCTCCACACTATGTTGCACTCCCCGTCTAGGCGGTAACCCAGCAGGCAACTCGTCTGGAAATAGATAGAAGTATTTTTTAATTAATTCCTGATACCCTTTTGGGATACTAGTTAACGCTTGATTAAGATTATTGTAGGCGCACGCACCTTGTTTTTTGATAAATATGGCAAAGGCTGGCGTATCTGATTCCTGCGTTATTACATGCAGGAACTCCACCGCTGATATTTCCTCTATATAGTCATTATTATTTTTCCATTTTTCTAGGTATATCTTTTTCTCTTTCTTTTGTATGTAGCACTCCTTCGACGAGCATTTCACAATAGGGTTTTCCTTTTGGAGCCAGGGTACTCCTAACACCATGTCATAGTTTTTTATTGGTAGCACATTAAAACTTTCTTCACCCACATAGCGACCACTTCGGAATCCTATTTTCTCTGTTTCTTCCGTTATGTTCCATTGTTGGCCGTTTATGAACGCCGCTTGTCGACCTGCCTCATTTGGGTGCACTTTGGCCCCGATTTTAGTTGCAAATCCCTTATCCATGAAATTTTCTTCGGCTCCCATATCCACCAAAAATTTTACTGGCCACTGACCTATTCGTCCTTGGTAGATATACAAATTTTTCCCGCCTGCCTTTTTTACGAAATTTGCTTGGGGATACTTTTCTTTCTTTTTTCCCTGCTCTTTCTTCCCTTTCTTTTTTTGAATTTTCTCGACGGTGCCTCCCATCTTTGATCCTTTTGGATTAACTGTCGCACTTTATCCAGCCATTTGTCCTTTCCTGGCTGGTTTTCTTCTATACCCATAATCGCTGCTACCTGAATTTTTTCCCTATTTTTTTGTTCCTGTTCAATTTTCTCCTTAGCTAAGGCTTTACTGTTCCCTTTATCTCGGTTAATTTTAATTTCTGAGTAATTTAAACCTTCGTGACTATCCAATAACTCTGCTTTGGAGCACTGAGGTTGCCTGTCATCTTCTATCGTTAGATATTCCTTTGATACTAAGTCTTTTATTTTCCCATTATAATTTTTTGCTTCCCCCAGTATCTTTTCCGCCTCTTTCATTACCTCCTGGAGGTTCCACAAGTCCTCATTTATTATTTTCTCCTTTACTACGTCGGAGAAATTTTCTAGGTAAGTTTTTATTTTGTTTGGTTCGGTCCATCCCTCTACTAGATGGCTGAAAGTAGCATTATATTGCTTTAACGCTTCAATACTTTCTCCGTTGAATTTCAACTTGTCTATCCGACTTTTATGTTGCTCCCGCTCCATAATCCAAACTTAACCAATACGGCTTACCGAAACTGACGTCTTCTTGATTTGGCTACCTTGTTAAATAATGGCTCCGTAGCTCCGCTTCCTTTAGTAGCTCCGCACTCGTCCACTCGCTGATGTGTCCGTCGAGATGCAGTACTAAAACGCAGAAAAGAAGACAGTCTCTTGTTAATTATTAATTTGAAACCTTCAATTATTCAAAAAATATATATATTTTTTTAAATTGGCAATAATGTCTGACGCTACCACAGAAGGCGTCGTGCCCCTCTTATAATAAATTCAATTGACTGGGAGAAGAGCATTAACCCAGAAAAAAAAAATATTTTGAAAGTTCTGGCAGTCGAAGTCTTATTTTTTTTTTCAAACATTAGTGGGCCAACGAGGCCATGGCGTATACCGGCAACTGGTACCAAGCTCCGCCCTCCTCCTGTCACAACTAAAAGCTAGCAGAGTGATAAAACTTTAGTGTACAGGAGGGGAAGGCGTGAGACACACAATTGATAAAAAAAACAATCAATTTTAATCATTGAAAAAGGAGTTACGCCCAACGG
>JAHWFO010045870.1:117181-153630 GCA_023313115.1 Rhysida immarginata | reverse complement strand
CAAAAATCCATAAATAACCAAAAATCAAATTTAGGATTACAAAAAAAGTAAAATTAATATAATAATAATAATAATAATAATAATAATAATAATAATAATAATAATAATAATAATAATAATAATTGTAACAACAACAGGGAATAACCCACCAGGTAGACCGGTGGGTAAAGCCCCATGTTGTCCCCCAACAGGCCGAAGCCCAAAACGGGGTTAATGAAAAATACATTTAAAATGGGGAGATAAAAAAGAAATCATAAAGAAAGAAGCCAAGTCGATTAAGAAGAAAGAAAGAAAAACGAAAACAAAAAAAAAAACGAAGCGAAAACTGAGTCACAAAATACATTTATACTACAGAAGAAATAATTAAATAATTTATAGTAATGTAACAGCAACTGGGAAAACAACCTTCAGACAAACTGGAGGTCCGGACCCAGTGTTGTCCCCAATAGGCATAAGCCCAAAACGGGGTTAATGAAAATGCACTTAAAAATTAACTAGTATAACAACTAAGAACAAGAAATAAGAATAAATAAAAGAATATGTTACACAGTTTTTAGGCTTTAAATAAAAAACAACATTTGCTATTAAAAATATCCAATAAAGGATGATTCTTATTATAAGAATCAATTAATTTAAAAGCTGGATCAAGATTCATTACATTAGTCCTAGTTTTGCCCAGGAACACTAACAACTGATGCGTTCTTAAACAGCTCAGAGTACGAAATCCTATTAAATTCAAAGTTTGCGGTGAGAAGATTCTCCCATTTATAATCTTGATCATAATATTAAAAAATACCTTACTCAAAACAAGCTGCAAATTAAATTGGGGAGCCAGAAAAGCTTTGCCAGGGATTCGGCTAATGCGAGCAAGAAAAGCCTTAAAATTAAGTAATTTAGTTTGTAAAAGACAGAATAATTGAGTGTTGCTTGAATACCAGATCCAAGGGGCGTATAAAATTTTAGACAGAACAATTGATTTATAAAGAATAAGAAACGTCTTGGGTTTGGTAAAAAAATTGGCCAGACGTTTGATAATGCCCAAACGCTTACTGACCTCAACCAAAACATATTCCAGATGATTGGTAAAGGTTAATTTGGAGTTGAAAATCACACCCAGATCCTTTATCAAAATGCGGCGATGGATTTTAGAATTATTCAACGTATACTCATACAAATAATTAATAACTTTCCTAGAGTAGGATATGCAGAAAGTTTTAGTAACATTCAAAGATAGGCCATTCCGCGCAGCCCAAAGAGCAATATTATTCAATGCGACAGACATCCTATGGCAGTCCTCCCAGCTACGGATAACAGAATATATTTTTAAATCGTCCGCATACAGAAGGGCCTTGACTTGAGTATCTTTGATTTGCGCAACAATATCGGCGGTAAATAGATTAAACAATATGGGACCTAGGGGAGACCCCTGGGGGACTCCACTACGGATTCTCCCAATTGCGTGTACACCTTCCATATCTTTAATTATAAAACTCCGCTCGGTAAGGAGCGAGGCAAACCATTTTTCTAAGTTGTTAGAAAGACCAACTTCATTGAGCTTATCTAACAAAAGGCGAATGTTGATGCTGTCAAATGCTTTGCTGAAGTCAAGATACACAACATCAACCTGATTCCGCTGATCAATATAAGAAGTCAAATAATGCAGTAAGCAAGCCAAGTTCGTAGAGGTTGATCTGCCTTTCCGAAACCCGTGTTGCTCCTCAGGAAGCAAAGGGTCAATAAAAGATGCAAGGTAATTCGCGACATACGTTTCCAAGATTTTAGCAGGAAAGGGAAGAATTGTGATCGGTCTGAAATCGTTAGGTAACTGCGGCGTGGTAGATTTAGGTACAGGAATTATATTAACAAGTTTCCAAGCTCCGGGATATACACCTGTGGCCAAGGAAACGTTAAATAAAATCCAAAGAGGTTGCACAATTGCTGAAAGGCAGCCCTTAAATATATAATCAGGGATGCCATTCGGATGAACAATTCTAGATGCAGAAATCTTAGTACCCAACGTAACAATATCAGAGATTGAAATTGGAGGAACCACAAGTTTACTATAAACTCTATCCCAAGAGTTCGGAACACGACAATCATGTAAAGAAAGTACATGATCATTACTCATTGTATTTTCAAAATGACATACTAGTTCCTTAACAGAGCAGCAATTTGACCAAGAACGTCTAGAATTCTTTTTTCCTAATAAGTTTTTTGTTGTTTCCCAAAACAAATTAGGTTGGGAGTTTAAGTCATTCTCCATCGAAGCATAATATTCCCTAAAGTCCTTGTCAAATGCCATTTTAAATTTTTTCCTAGCAGTTTGATAAGCTGTATAATCATTAGTTGAGTTAGATTGCTTAAATACTTTGTGTTTCGCTTGCTTCAGTTTCCATAATTTAACTGTATCCTTTGTAACCCACTTCGGGAACAGACGCCTCATGACCGAGGATTTATAAGGTTTCTCCATTGGTACATTCTTGATCACGGCTGCAGTAATCCGACTAATTAGTGAGCTCCAGATTTGATCAACACATTTAGACTTTTCAAGGTCAGACCAGTCCATCATATGAAGATCCTGAAGTAAGTTCAAAAAATTAGCTTTCTTAAAATTAAGCCTGGGTTCAAAAGTGGGTGATGTATATGGCGAATGGCTGAAATCCCCTAGAACACATAAGGGTGGATGAAATTTATCTTCCTTCTTTATGACCGATTCAGCACGTCTAACTTGAACTTGCTGGGATGCGAAGATCCGATCGAGTGTATCTCCATTGTTGTTCTTAATATTATTGTAGTTTACTACTCCAAGTTCCGCGGCCCAACTATTGATCAATCTGCGCCTCACAATATTGATGTTATTATATTTATTTTCAGATATACTATCGGTAAAATTAAAGTCACCTGTATAAATACAGGGACCTTTCAAAGCTAGCTGGAAATCGGCCAGCTCTTCCAAAAATTTTTGGTATAATTTGTTTGTAACCGATGGAGGGATATAGATGGACCAAATATACAGAAAGTGAATTGCATTCTTAAAATCGTTTGACCTACTTTTGATTGACAACTTCACGCCAATTACATCAATAGAGGTTATTGAGGAGTTGAAAGCTATCTTTTCAGAAGCGAAACAACTTGGGACGGCAATTAACGCACCCCCGCCTTTGTCAGCAATCCTCCGATCTGCTCTATAAACAGTAAAAGAATCACCAAACAACATATTGCTTGTTATAGTGGAGTTTAGCCAAGTTTCAGTAAATGAGTAGATATAATCTTTATTCAACGAGGTAAATTTAAGAACTTGCATGATCTTCGTTCTAAGACCTCGGACATTCTGATAAAAAATTTCAATTGCCATTATTGGGCGAGAGTACAGCATCCTCCGCGCCGTAGATCTGGTTCCGATGCAATCGTCCAAAAAATAATAATAATAATAATAATAATAATAATAATAATAATAATAATAAAAAGAAAAAAAATTAACAGGGGTTAGTAGAAAAACAAGTATCAACCAGGAATGCTTTAACATTCCTTTTAAAAGAGGCGGGAGTCGGGCACGAAGAGCGGCAGGTACAAACGACCACCATCTGATGCCAGCATAAGAAATACAACGACGTTGAAAATTCCTACGGACCAATGGAAGGCGGATCGAGTTTACAGACCGAGTAGCATAGGAATGAAAATCCAAATGATACCGGATCGAAAAAGATGTCGAGAGCTTTAAGTGACCATTAATTACCTTATAACCCCAAGAGAAGAAAAATAGTGCGAAACAGGCGTAGATTTACGAAGTTTTAATAAAACTCTAAGAAACCATTTTGATAGATTGAAGTTAGAGATTGAACCCCAAAATTGAATGCCATAACAAAGCGTTGAATGAATCAGCGCATGATACAATAATAATAGAATCGTGGGAGGAAGATAGTGAAGACGCGAGATTAAACCCAATCTTTTAGAGAGTGACTTAACTAGCTCATTAATATGCGTATTCAGGGGATAAATGAATACCCAAGTACTTAAAGGAGCTAGTAGAATAGAGAGGCTTAGAATTATAAGAAATAGGCAAGTCAACTGGAACATAACGCTTGTTACGTTGATGAAAGACCATGTACTTGGTTTTATTAAGATTTAACAACAAGTGATTAGCGGAATTCCATTTACTTAGAATAGAGAGAGAATGGTTAATAGTATTTTGCAAATTCAAGACAGAAACATCAGCAAAAGAGAGAGTAACATCATCAGCATAAAATATCTCAAAAGAGGGAGAAAGGGCATAAGATAGATCGTTAATAAAAAGATTGAAAAGAAGCGGAGATAAAACGGAACCCTGGGGAACTCCACGATTACGTATAAGATGCAAAGAAGATTTGTTAAATATAGATAAAGTATGAAGACGATCGGATAGAAAATCAGTTAATCAATTTAACGGGGGACCACCAATGTTATAAAAATGAGAAAGCTTGTTTATCAAGAGATGAATAGGAATAGAGCCAAAGGCCTTGGAGTAGTCAAGAAATAAAGAAACGACAAGATTGTTGTTAGACATGTTAGACGAGAAATATTCTATCAGTTCGTAACAAGCGGTGTCAATTCCACGATTTGGAAAGAAACTGTGTTGCATTGAGGAAATCAGATCGTTACTAAATACGTAGTGAGATAAACGCAGATAAAAAAGCTTTTCAAAAATTTTAGAAAATAGAGGTACAATGGAAATGGGCCGATAATTACCAAAATATTTAGAAACGCCGATTTTAAAGATAGGTATAATTTTAGACAAAGAAGGTCAGGAGAAGACGAGGATTTTAATTGTTGAATGACCTTGGCTGTCTCTTCCAGGGAGGCAGGAGAGAAAAATAAGGAAAAGGAGATAGAAGGCACTTCAAAAGGATAGGACTGAGAAAAGAACGAACTATCAGAAGACGGCGGTAACAATGTCTCTAAAAACTCGGACAGGAGAGAAGAATTGAGATTATGAGGATCCGCAAATGGGAATTTAACAGAGGAAGAGCCGTTAATCAGATTGTTAGTTGAACGCCATTTAGCATTATTATTCCAGATGTTGTGGAAGAACTGGGCGTAATAAGAGTGTTTAGTGGACTTAATAATGCTACGGACAAAATTGGAGAAGGATTGAAATTTGGTTTTGGTTCGCTGACAGGGGTTACGACGGAATCTCGAATACAAAGCATTCTTATGAGAAATTAAATTCAAAATATATGTATTCATCCAAGGCTTTTTGAAAGGACGATTAATATTACAAGGAGAAGGTAAAGTAAAAGGAAAATAACGTTCGTAACCAACGAAGATATGGGATAAAAACCTCTCCATTAGAACATCAACATCCTCAATAGTGCCCAAAATGTCAAGCCAATCTGTTAAATCCGGATAAGAGTGAAAAATGGCCAGTCTAGGAAAAGTAACTAATCTATGTCTAGAATGTGAAGGTTGGCGTACAGGCAAAGATAAAGAAGCCCGAAAGAAGAAAATAGGGAAGTGGCCAGAAATGGCCAAATCCAAAGAACCGCTAAAACAGTCATCAGATTGAGCCGCAAAACATTGATCTAAACAAGAATATGAATTATAAACCATGGAAAAATGTGTAAAAGAAAAAACGGTTTGAGACAGACCAGCACAGGACATTAGGTCCCGAAAGTTATTAGAATTAACAGAAGATTTAGAAAAGTCTAAATTAAAATCGCCCATAAAAATTATTGACTTGGAAGATAGACTAAGATCCAAAAGTGTATAGGATAGAAAATTCATAAAAACAGGAAGTTGACCAGAAGGAGGGCGATAAATAGTAATAAAAAAAAACTTATTATTAACAAAAACTGTTAGTATCTCAAAATCCACCGTAATCATTGTCTACTGTCAAGTCGAAGGACGGAATTGAAATGGAAACATAATATAAGAAAACAAGAAAAAAGAGGAGGAAAAAAAATACCAGTTAACTCAGATGAAAGAAGGAAATAATAAACAAACAAAAACTAAGAAGATAACACAAGAGAATAACAAAAAATAACTTTAAAATAATAATTGATATAAAAAAACAGTACAAAAAAGACAATTCGGAGATAAAATAAAAAAAAAAATTCAAATACAAAGCCAATTATTATTAATTTACAAGCTGGAAATTGCTAACTGAGCGAATTATGACTATCTTGCCAGTCGAATTTCTGGTCATTATTTTTCCACCGTACGACCATACATTCCTGGGGCCGAACTTAGATTTGGTTTGCTTTAGAAGACGAAACCGGGAAGGAGTAAGGTCTTCGACGATGACAAATACGGAGCCATGCAGCTTATGGCAATTTTTGAGAATAAGGTCTTTCAACACTGGAGAAGCAAGCTGTATAATCACCGCACGGGCCTTCTGTGAAGAACGGGAACCCAGCCTATGTATGGCCGAGAAATCGGAGACACTGAGTAGGACATCCAGTTTTGAAGCAAATAACTCACGGCATTTGAACATAACATTTTTACAACAACTTTACAGTGTTCATTTAAATTGATGAACAATTTTTGTTTTTTGCCTTTTCTTTACATCCAAACACACCACACTTTCAGTGCCTCTATCTCCTAAACGAATGGATCAATTGAAAAAACACCAAGAATAAAACATTTCTCAAATGTTGTATGCAATCTGAAAATACTTCTAAAAATAAGGGTTTCCATTGCACATTTCAAAGTTGGCTGCCATAGTCGAAAATGGCGTTTTTTTTTTTTTGTTCTGGTAATGGAATACACATAAAAATCCCTCACAAAAAAGTACAATAATTCTTCCTTTGAAAGTACATGTATTGTCACGATTCATCTTTCGGTTTATTGTCCTTTATATCCTTGTAACTTTTACATTTAATATTTGATTTAGTGCCTAAGTAACCCTAGAACGACAAGGCTGTGTCATATACGACATTTTTAAGTATTTATTTCTACGCATGCGCACTTAAAACGCTAGCACAGGCCTCTCTTGTTGAATACCCTCCTAGTCAGTTATCACCTAGATGTCTAGGTAGTCTCAGCTCTGTTCTTTCTTTCTGTGGCAGTCATTATACGTCTGCGCAAATAGGTGTCACACAGTGTTGTTGTCTACGTTACAATTCGATGTTTTTCTAGGACAATGAATTCGCGATATTTAACTGATCAAGAGGTCAGAATTGAGCTTTCAAGGCTCCTTCAGAACAGTTTTCATCCACTGTTTCGTCAGGCAGACCAAGAAAGTGTGCATTCTGTGATTATAAGAAGAATCAAAGAGGTGAGGGTGAGGTTGCTGTAAGTGCCAAAGAAGCATCTACTGTTGCCCTGAATGATTTGAAAATCAGGAATCATTCAATGAATACCTTGTTACATTTTCATTATTTTATGGATGGTTTGATGATTTTCCTCATACAAGCGTATCAATTCTTTCATTCTAACTTGGATAATTTTTTAATGCCTAAATTTTTTTGTATACTTTTGGAAAATAAATTTTATTTCATGCAAATTTTCGATTGTCATTCATTTATTTACTTGGAGACATAGTTCTAAACTTATGTAAATGTTGATTTTCAAACATTAGATGTGGTTATGAGTTGCAAATATGGTAAAATATAAGTACATGTCGTGCATGACGCCTACTTGCTAAATTTATCCCACGACACAGCCTTGTCATCTAAGGTTAATAAGTACTACCTATCGCGAGATCGGTCGAAAGCGGTCGGAAGCATACTGTCCCTACAGTAATGACGGTTCTGCCCACAAACAATTATGGCATTCAAGCTTTCCCTCTAATTTAATAATTCAAAGCTAATCTCTTATTCAATACAGTTAAAAAAAAATTTTAAAAACCGTTTATAAGTGTTACTCAGACGTGATAATAAGCACAACAATAAAAGTGTTCAAAAATATACAAAAGACCAGTGTGGGTGCATTAAAAAACCGTGTGGGTGCATTAAAAGACCACTTGGAATTGTGAAAATGCAGACGTAAATAATATAAAAAGCCTTACGGGTATTTATTTTCTGGGATCATCTAAAATATACAAATATGGTGTTTAAAGACCATTATTTAATAATTAAAATTTCTATGATTTTCTAAAGATTTTTCTGTTACATAATTATAAAACCACCTACCAAATCCCTTCATATGTAAATGGCAAAGGTCTAAAATTTATGTTAATGAATTCACATGATTTGTACTTTATTTCTAAGCATATCTGTTCTCAAATTTATTGGTTGCTATTTTGCCTCGTGGTAAATCTTCAATATGTCAAATTCAGTTACTTTGAAGGTGGAAAGTCAGAGAGGGAAATCAATTGCTTTATTGCATGCTCAGAAACTATAGTTCACAACCTACTTGTGAAACAAGACGACTATGGCACATCAAAACGTTCTGGAAGGAAGCGTAAACCAAAGAAAAGGGATATCCGAAGAAGTGTTCAATTTTTATAATGTGATAACATGTGTCTACAAGACACATTGCTCAACAATTAAACCTGTCTGTAATTCACAGCCTAGTTTGGAGAGCCTTAAACGCATTATCATCAACAGCATACATCAAGATGGCAGCAAACCAAGATTGGGTGATGCTCACAAGCAAGCCAGGCTTTAATGGGCAAAAGAAGGAGGAATGGCATTCTGTTGTTGCCTTTGGTGGAAATTTTAGATGACTTTGGTGAAAATAAATATTACTGGCATGATTTAATAAGATTTATAAAAGATTTAGTGGCCTAAATGGAGGTAGTTTAATCATGATTTTGGGTGCATTTGTATATGATAGAAAACTGAGCTAGGAATTATCAACACAAAAACGAACTTTCAAAAGTATCAACAATTGATTCCTTTTGGACCCCTCATTGGAGGTAATGATAAATCAATTCGTCGATTCGTTTCTTGTGAAATTCATCGGGTCCTGATAGAGTTTGTGCACCTCTTTGTTTCTCAAACAGCTTTGCGATCTTTGCAGCTGTTGACCAGCAAACGAATGACTGGATGGATATACCAAAAAGATGACGCCAAATGTCACGCATCAAAATCCACCAAGGAATGGTTTGAAGAAGAAAAAACATTAATGTTTTAAAGTGGTCATCACGAAGTTTGGATGTGAATCCAATTGAAAATGTTTGGGCATGTTAATGAACAGTTTAATCAAAAGTAGACTCTTATCAAATGTTAGGGAGCTGGAAACACATACCTTAGATGCTGTCATGGATGCTGTCAAATCTCGCTTACTTGCCTTCAAACATTAATTGATCTAAGTCGTAAACAATTTTTGAAGTCACTGGTAAGAACGGAGCAACAATTGACTATTAATTAACATAAAATTATTTTTTCCATCGTGATCTTATAAAACAGAAAAATCTTCAGAAAATTACAAAAATTTTAATTATTAAATAATGATATAATCTTTAATCATCCAACTTGTAGAATATAACACAATATTTTAGGTGACTCCAGAAAATAAATAAACGTGACAATTAAGGTTTGCATTATCACAATTCCAAATGGTCTTATATTCACATGTAACAGTTCCAACGACTGTACTTTGATTTCTTCTCGCCGGGAATTCTAAAATTTTAATCCGCAATTTATTAACGAATCTAACAATACTTCAGTAACACTTTTATCGGCATTGTTTGTAAACATAAATGGGTATATAGATACAGAAAAAATCTGCCCATTCTCTATATATTAATACGTGAACGTCGAAATTGGGGAACATTTTTGGGGTATTTATTATAAAAGGAGGGGTATTTTGGTAGAAATGCGATTAAACGTATCTTCGGATGATGATGTAACAATGTATGACGTTTTCGCACTCAGGCCTTATCTTTAGGAGGCGTTGAATAGCACGCCGGTTACACGCCGTGACAATGTCTGCCAGGCGTCCATTGTTGTGTCTTCCTTTGACACCTGAGCACCGCGCGATACGACTGCAATGGTGTCGTGAACGAGTGGGCTGGCGAATGGAATGGCGCCCGGTGGTCTTCAGCGACGAATCCCGCTTTTGTTTGGACACCAACGACAGACGCGGACGGGTGTGGCGCAGACCATAGGAGCGTGCCATTGAACAATGCATCCGGGATCGCCATCGTGGACCAACACCCGGGGGTCATGGTCTGGGGTGCCATAGGCTACGATACCGGAACGCCTTTAGTCACCATCCAAGGCACCCTGACAGGAGCACAGTACGTCACAGAGATTCTGTAGCCCGTATTATACCTAATATTGGCTCATTCGGAACCTCCTTGTGGGTGGGCAATTTCATTGCAAAGCAGTGTAAATTACTGGATGACACTTCCGGCGAAAAACTTGACGCCACCGGAAGTTGCCATCCGCCATCTTAGTAGGGGCAAAAAATCTCATCGTGTGTGCAAATAATCATGTTTTCAAGATGATCAAACAATTTGCATATCACTATACGAAAATACAAATTTATCATATGGCTCAAAAATTTACTGAAAAAATTTCAAAACCTCCCATCAGGAAACAAATGTTAAAATTAGTGCTATTTGCAAAACAATAAAAAAATTTGTTTATATTGTTTGTGGGTTCTGGCTGGAAATATTAATATTTTGAGAATTAAAATTTATATTGTTCTGGTGTATAATTTTGGTTTCATGACATAGTATTACAATTTAAAAAGATAATATTTAATTATATTAGTAAAAAGTTTTAATTTAAATTTTCCCATTATATTTTTTATATTGGAATAATCTCGAATAAAAATGTCACAAAAAAGTTTAAACTATGCCTTTTTTATTTTTCATTAAACACAACTAAAGTTATCCAAGGTATCTTCACATTAACATTAAAACTTGAAAATCAATAAATGTAATTACGTTGGTAGCTATTTTTTAAAATAAATAAACTTTAATAAACATTTAAACATAAATGTAAGTATGTTTTAATTTATAAAATTATTTAAACTTTTTTCTAGCAAATAAATAAAATTTACTCTTCAGTTTCTCCATAAGCACTGACTTTCTTGCCCCTACCAATATGGCGTCCAGTGGCGTCATCCTTTTTAATCCTCTTAGTGAGGATATAGTGGCTGATTACGCCACAGTGGCGCTGATGGACCCCCATCAGTTGAGTAGCTTGTGGTAAAAATTTTATTACAGGCTACTCTACCCATCAGTATCATTTCACATAATGGTTTCAAGAGTGAAAATCTAGATTTATGTTAACATTGAAAATTTTTTTAACATAATATTCTTTATATTTTATTAACGAAAAGCTAGTTTTATTAAATAATATCTCATCAGTTTTTCAAAATATCCCATTTAGGAAATCCCTTAATTTTATATATGTATTCCAATAATTATAACAAATAAATTTTGTGGAATTTGAATTTGATCCATATATCAACCAGGACCAAACCCAGAATTATTTTTTTTGGGGGGGAGGGAGAGGTCTGACGGGGACTGGCCCAATCCTGCCCAAATATTAATAAAACATCGTAAAATTACTGTAATTGTTATAAGAGGTCAAATAATTATTGTTAAAAAGTATACAAAAAGTATACCAAATTATACAAATCTCTATTAAATATTCATTTCAATACTATTTGTTTCTAGCTGTGCAAAAGATTCCTAATGATCATTACGAAAATCCGAATAACTCAACACATCCAGGAAAATCTTCATGTTCTAAGCCTGAATGCTACTTATTTGGTAAGTTAATAAATTATCTTATAACCGAATACTTACATTACGTTAGGTGCTTCTTGAGGAATTTTCGCATAAACCGAAAACCCAATTAAATTTATAAGGCGCGTTGCAAAATGATAACCTCACCTAGTGTTTACAACCTAGTGTACGTATTATGATAATTAGTAATGAAACATCACGTAAAAAGCATTGTAGAATCGGCTGTGTTATGTACGAGGGGCATACTGAAAGTAATGAGCAACATTAAAAATAAAAAAGAAGGTTAATAATTGCAATACACAGAATACATCATTCAAACTATAAACTTTTGTCTATTTCTCAACATAATCTCCATTCCTTTGGACACATTTTTCCCACCGTTGGGGGAGTTCGAAAATCCCTTGACGGTAGAAATCCTTTCCCAGCTCGCCGAAGGCACTGACGCATTGCTCTCTCCACGTCCTCGTTTGTCGCATAGCGCTGGCCTCTCATTTGCCTCTTCACAAAACAGGGGCAGGCGCTAAGCGACCGACGAGGACTTGGAGAGAGCAATGCGGCGAGCTGGAACGGACTTCTACCGCCAAGGAATTTTCAAACTTCCACAACGGGGAAAAATGTGTCCAAAGGGATGGAGATTATGTTGAGAAATAGACAAAAGTCTATAGTTTTAAATGATGTATTCTGTGCATCGCTATTATTAACCTTTTTCTTTAACGCCCCTCGTAGATACCTGTAGTTGCAGGTTTACCGTTAACACACAAGCTATCCCGAACTAAATCTTCAAGCGTTGCTTGACTAACAACAATACGCATGACCATAATGCCAAGGAAACCTTATAGATAGACGAGTTTTCTTAATTTTCCAAAAAATGTGACTATATAAATAAGAAGCCTATGAGACTGAGCTCGATAACCATTCGCCGAAGGTTTATTAAAATTCTTATATTAAACAAATGTTATAAATTACATCTTAGTAGTTCACGCATGCGAAACATTTTTCAAACAAAAGATCATAACAGTATCAATTTTCCTTTTGTCAGTTTGTATTCGGGAATTAAGAAATTAAAAAAATAGAAGATTTATCAGTTTGGACAAAATCTAAAAAAAATTCTTTAAGTCTAGACCAGGGGTGTCCAAGATTTCTGTCCGCGTACATGCGGGTAATTTTCCTTCCTCCCCTATTGCACATTATGTTGATCGGTTCCTTAAAGTAGAGTATAATTATCAATTCGACACTGTAAAAAAAAAATAACGAGGCAGTTTACCATTTTTTTATTTCCTTCGTTTTAATATGACAATTTTCTCGATATCAGGTAGAATTGTTTTCTTTTTCCCGATAGGACACGATTGCATATTAAGCATTTAGAATCCGATCTGTGAACAATGAAAAAAAAAACAGATTCTCCCACTCCGATTTAAATACTGGTTCCGTTATTTTATGCTTTTTCAGAATGTGCGCCTTGTTATGTGAGATGAAAATAAAATAGGCTAAATGTATAACAACTATCGGAACGAATAGCCCTCATTTGATTGATTTTTAAACTCTTTGGTTAACAATTCTTGAACGTTAAAAATTAATTTTTCGTAAAAATAAACCTTCCTATACCTCGTCCAACAAGAGAAAAACAGGGCGTGTTTCCGGTGTGATATCGACTACTCACTCATCCGCAATGCTTTGTGGGATCTCTCCTTCAGCGGCTACACAAGTCAATTTGTAATGGCGTCGCCGTGGAACAGCTCTTCAGCCAAACAAGGAAAAACTATTCACAGCCAGGCTAGGGAGATTGTGTGGAACGTATTTTGCTACTTAAAAGGAAAACAGTGTTTTAAAAGCTCATCTGCCTTGATAGAAGAAACTTCCAAGGCAACGCAAGTTTCTTTTTCTTGCGTTCGAACAATTGTTCAAGAAGGAAACGAAGCGTCTTCATGCGAAGCTACCACCCCCTCTCCTCACTTTTCGACTCCTGGAAAGAAAAGGCCCAGGGAATCTCGAACAACGAATCTGGATGACTTTGACCTCTCGATTGCACGAGCATGTGTATCCAAAATACACTCAGAA
Organism: Rhysida immarginata; assembly: GCA_023313115.1. Classification (NCBI taxonomy): domain Eukaryota; kingdom Metazoa; phylum Arthropoda; class Chilopoda; order Scolopendromorpha; family Scolopendridae; genus Rhysida; species Rhysida immarginata. The sequence continues at coordinate 139,946 of JAHWFO010045870.1, read as the reverse complement.
GGTAATTATCCTACTCTGAAAAATGTGTACCAGAAATTTAGAGAAAAAACTGACTACGTCGGATCGAGAACTTCCTTCGCCACCATTATGCATGATAAATTGCATATGAAGTATGGCAAAATCAACCACCGTCAATTTTACATCGAGCGGACAGATGTTATCGCACAACGACGTCGTTTTTTAAGGCAAGTACAAATGCTACGCAGGGACCCCACACGTACTTTCATATATCTGGATGAAACGTGGGCTAATGCACACAATGGCCGTGAAAGACAGTGGCATCACGACGGGAAAAGCTGTGCTCAACCAGGGAGCTCGGAACCCTACCGCGGCGTTTCATTCCTACGGGTAAAGGCTCCCGTCTCATTCTTTTGCATGCTGGAAGCGATAAGGGTTTGTGAACGACTGCTGTTTATTATTTCGGTCAAAAAATAAATCCGCAGATTACCATGACGAAATGAATGAGGATTGTTTTCATGAATGGTTTAGAACAAAACTGCTGCCAAATATTTCGAAAAATTCAGTAATCGTCATGGATAATGCCCCATATCACTCGGTGGAGAAGGCCAAAGCGCCGTGCAGCCATGCAAGGAAATCGGATATGATAGAGTGGTTGGCCCTACGAGGAATACCTACCGAAGCAAAAATGTCAAAAGGTGAGCTGTACGATGTTATCAAACAACACAAAACAGCAAAGCGCTATGTTATAGATGAACTGGCTAGCGATGCCGGCCATTTAGTGATAAGACTACCTCCTTATCACTGTGATCTCAATCCCATTGAACTTATTTGGGCACAGGTAAAAGAATATATACGGAAGAAGAATACAACTTTTAAGATTGCTGATGTTGAAAAACTAACGAGAACGGCAATTGATAATGTAACTCCTGAAAATTGGAGAAAAGCGATAGAACACGTTTTGCGTGTGGAAGAACGATATTGGGAAACGGACTGTTTGATTGAAGATCAAGTGGAGCCTTTAATAATTCATGTTAATGGAGAAGACAGCAACAGTGAAGAAGAAGAAGAGTGGAATGACATTAATCTCCTTAGCCTGAATTTAGATATAATTCAAAAAGTCTTTTTCAAGACTATACATTCAAAGGCCATTCTCATGGCCAGCAAATAAACGAAAGAGATATCGTTAACTGTAATGGAAAACGTATCATAAAACTGTATTTTATTAAAAAAAAATAAAAAATAAGATAGCATCTTTAATAAAACCTTATAATTCTTTAAAAAAACAAAAAACATGTCATTAGAATGTATAAATATTTAAAAAAAATGATGGTTAAACAGACTGCACGTTATTACCTTAAAATAAGTAAACGATATATATAAAATTGAGTTAAAAGACAATTTTATGAAGTGTACAATTATTTTAATTATAATTAAAGCAAAGCAACTGAATAATATTAAAGCTTCTGCTGTAATATTATAAAGCGCTTCTTCAATGAGACATGAGACAGAAGTGAGTAAGCGCATGAGGCCCCCTTCTCTGATTGGCTAATCTGAAACTTCCTGTGACACACCCTGTTTTTCTCTTGTTGGACGAGGTATAGTTCAGTGTATTTCCCTTGGAATATGATTATGAAGGGTGAGATTATGGAAGCTATGCTTCAAGTTCCACACGAATACCGATACACTACACTGTTCGATTGTCGATTGTCTTGACTGAACGTAGTTGTATCCTACCCTAAAGATGTGGTTTCCACGAAACGCGTAGGTGTTAAATAAATTAATTACCAAACTTGCTATTTAGTCCGTGTTTGTTTCTATTGTTAGAAAGCAAGTAAGCCCATGATGCAACCTCTTGACAAATATAGATAAGAAGGCTGACGTATCCAAAATACGAAACGTTGGTTTGGTTTTACATTTTGTTAGATTCTTGAACGCCGACAACGTGATTGATATCGTAATACAATCCTCGGATAGAAACAAACATCATGCGGTTTTCGGATCATCCACCAGATCGATTCAAGAATTGAAAAGCTAAAACCCCTTCCCCCAGCTCTCTCGGTCACCCACCCGGCAAATGCGAAAAGGAACTATTCTCAGTCACGAAATAAAAAGACCAAAATTTTGTATTCCACTTGAAATCCATTCAGCGACTATCTCAAAATTTTCGCCACTTCATTTCCTGCAGCTGGAGTTGGGCAATAATCCTCGGAGTAACATTCAAAATGATTGAAGCTCTTTCCATTTACTGCTGCAATTAGTTGACCATGCAGGAATGCCCTAAAGCAGGATGGTACAAATACTATTGAATAATTTATAGAAGTAGTTTGTTGTTGATGTCAAAGGGAATGTTGCGGCCTACGAGAGCAATACGAACGAATTTTGACTCTTTGGGCATGTTCATTGCCTATCGTCACATTAAAACTCAGATTCAAGTCTCAGAGGATTGTGAGTGGTATCGTTCATTGCCTCGTAGATTACCTAGACACGTTTCGGGGGAAGTGTGATCTTCTTTGATCAGGCTGGTGTTCATTCAATGCATGGAAAATTTTGGGAAGTAAACTTTCCTAGACAACATGTATTAAAGCATATATACAGGGTGTTTTTGAATTGAGTACAGATTTTTTGGGAGATGATAGAAGAGGTCCTTAGAAGTATTTTTTGTCATATGAACATGGGGTCCCCGCAGCTCCGTTTACTTACAATACTGCATTGAACAATCAAATGACACCGGGACGCAGTGTGCGTTGGTAGGCCTAGATTATATTATTTTTAACAATTAACACAAGCAATCTACTGTATGACTTTTACAGTAATTGTTCGAAATGACCGCCATTTGCTTCATAGCACAATTCACAACGCCTTATGATGGATTGATGTACGCGTGGAAACAGTTGATTTGCACGGTTGCTGATGTCACCTGCTGCCGCGACAACACGAGCCGCCAATTCTTCTTCGTTATCTACGGGTTCGGAGTACACCATTGATTTTATGCTTCCCCATAAAAAAAAATCCATCGGTGTGAGATTTGGCGATCTCGGTGGCCAAGCAACTGCGTCCCGGTGTCATTTGATTGTCAATGCAGTATTGTAAGTAAACGGAGCTGCGGGGACCCAATGTTCATATAACAAAAAATACTTCTAAGGACCTCTTCTATCATCTCCCAAAAAATCTGTACTCAATTCAAAAACACCCTGTATATATTGGGTCTCTTTGCATAAATTTCCTGTGAAATATGATCTCGTCAAACAGATAATCCAATCTCCCTCCTGTTTTTGTCTATTTTTGTCTCACTCTAAATATGATTATCCGCTGAGATGACTGATTGCCTAAATTCCTGAAGATCAAGTAATAGTATTGATTTATAAATAGAATTGGCTTTTTTTAAGAATTTAAGAAGTTTGTATCAATGACTTTTAGTACAGTCAACCAAAGGAAATAATCCACACGAGTTTAATACTTAATATTACATTTCATGCTATTGTGTTGTCTTAATAGCTTTTTTAATTATAATTGTTTAAATTTAATAATCTTAATAATGTTAACTCTAAATGTAATATTAAATTATTAAAAATAAGTTAATATTGAAACGGTAAAACTTCGAGTAAAATTCAAGTGTGGATTATTTCCCTTTGACGACTGTACAATTATTTATTGCTCAATCGTTTTAATCATGGTGGCGAAACTTCCTGTATTTGCTATATTAATGTTGTCGTACAGTCATCAGCACCGCTCTAATGCTTGGTAGATGAATTAAACATCCCATAATTCAACTCAGCATTAACAAAAGACAACCAACATCCTTAACCAGTCGGTTCTCCTTGGCATTGCAGGGAGGAATAGGTATAGATAAAATGAAGGGTAGAGTGTAAAAGCAATAACATTACCAATATTCATCTGAACTCTGATTCTGGCTCTACCTGTCATATGTGATCATTTCCTACAGGTTTAATTATTTGCAATATTACTCATTCTAATCGGGTCTAATTGCTACAGGGTACATAAAGTAGACAATAGAATATGAAAGAAAATAAAAAACACCAGTTTACGACAAATTCTCAAGTGGTTGCAGACGCCATTTTACAATCAACCTTTCAAACAAAATGCATCCTATGTATAACCAAAATAATGTTTGTCATTCAACTCCATGATTCAAATCATGGAAAACTTTAAACTTTTTAGAGTCGTAAAAGGCCAAGAAAAAGCTAAAAAAGGTTACAGTAAATTGTTTAATAATTTCACTGAAGAATACAATGAGCCAAAGTAAACAGCAAAAAGTATATAAAATGGTATCAAACAATATTTAAAAAAATAAGCACATGAGAAAACAATAAGAGAGTAATAAATGGTTACAGTAAGCTGTTTTTCAGTCACCATGTGTAGTCTAACAGCACTGATATGTCATGGTAATTTTCTCCATGGACACGCTTTCTCGAGAAGTTAAAAATGACCTCGTCTTTAAGCGCAATGTACACTACTGTTTATAAAAATCGCAACACCCTGATGGAATAGCCCAATCTGCATTAACTTTGGAGCATTTGCATATCATGGGTCAGAAAAGAAACCATTAGATTTTCAGGTCAATACAATGCGTTTTATTGTCACATTAGTATCGGGTGAAACCACCGTGGGATGCAATTACAGCCTCTAAACGTCGTGGCATTGAGTCAAACAAGCTCTGAATAACGGCCTGGGGAATGTCCTGCCATGCTCTGTCTACACGGGTATACAGTTCATCCACAGTTGCTGCTGCAGGAGTCTGACGAGCCAATCGATGAGCAACCCTGTCCCACACATGTTCGATTGGGTACATGTCTGGTGAACGAGCAGGCCAGGGGAACAAGGGCGTCTGATGTGCTTGGAAAAAGGCGAGGACATTTCTGGCCACATGCGGTCGGGCATTGTCCTGTTGGAATACAGCGCCTGGAAGGTTCTGCAGGAAGGGGATGACCTCGGGTTGCACAACTTCCCTGATGTACCGGTCACTAGAGAGATTGCCATGGATTCTGATCAGACGGGAACGGCCATGGTAACTGATTGCACCCCATACCATCACCCCTGGCGTTTGTCCTGAATGACGCTGCAGGATACATTCTGGAAGGTCGCGCTGGCCACGATGTCTTCTGACTCGTATCCTGCCGTCATGGTGCTGCAAGTTAAACCTTGACTCATCCGAAAACGCAACTTGTTGCCATTCAGCTTGCCACTGTTGGTGTTGATGGGCCCATTGCAACATGAGGCGCCGGTGGTTTTGAGTCAAAGGAATCCGCAACAATGGTACTCGTGCCATCAATCCTCTGGAAATCAAACGGCGTCGTACAGTGCTAGCAGACATTGTCCTGCCTACTGTAGCACCCCACTGTTGTGCTAACACCGTGGAAGTGGCTGTACGATCTGCTACACACATGCGATAGAGGTGTCTGTCATCTCGCGGTGTCGTCGTGCTGGGTCTTCCTGAGCCTGGTCTTCGGTGTACCCTGTTCTCTTCGCTCCACTGCCTCCATGCACGCATAATTGTCGTTGCATTACGTCCTACACGAGCAGCAATGTCACGATACGACCATCCCGCTTCACGCAGACCAATTATGCGTCCTCTTTCAATGTCTGTCAGCTGTTGATATGGTACCCTTCGTCGTCGTCGAGGCATGGTGTTCTTTCAAGCAATTACTCTGAAAATCTAATCATTTATACTCTGACCCATTGTATGCAAATATTGCAAATTGCATATGGATTAGACCATTCCATCAGGGTGTTGCGATTTTTATAAACAGTAATGTATAACAAACCGGCTGCCAATCGTTAGAAGTCCAAGATTAACGGAAGTCCATAGATTTCCTCGAAGTTTCGCCTCCAGGTTATTTCCTCCATGGTTTTAATGTTGATCACTACTTCAATAGTCGTACGTTATTTGCTATTACGTTTAGTAACTTTTGAAAACACTTTAAAGTGGAAGTCATTTAAAAGCTTCCGTCATTTTAAGTTTATTTACTTTATTAGATGATCATTCACCATAAATATAAATTATATGAATACAATAAAATAAAAAAAATAACTTTATAAAACAACTTTCAGTTTACAAAACTAATTTAATTATTATCATTTTACAGCTGCTCAACTGCTAAATTCAATTGATCAAACAAAGAAACCATGCGACAATTTTTACGAATATGCCTGTGGAAATAAAATCAAACAATTTGACAGGTTACGAGAAAACTCCAACAATGATTTCAATTCCTTAAACAATAAAATAGATCGCAGAATAAAAGGTAATTAGCAAGTAAAAAATTTTGTTTTTAATACTGTATGAAGATTTTTTTTATGTCTATCACTCTTCAGTGTCTATAGCAACAATTTCTCCAATTAATGTTCTGCGAGACATGGGCAATTCTTTTGTGGATAATTATTAAAGTTAATGTGATTTCATGTCACTCAACCACAAATTTAATATAAGTGCTCCGTTAAGTAGGTACAGTGCTACATTGCAGTGGCATAGCTAGGGGAAGGGAGTACATACAACCCCTGGCAAAAAGTAATGATTCTTAAAACTGTGATCTATGAGCTTGTTTACAAAAAGATAACATTTTTTTGTATTATTTATAGAAAACGTGGGTTTATTTAACTTATATCTACACAAAAGTTATTATGTTTCTTTCATAATTATGGGAGATACAAAAAATAGAATGCAAAACTTAAAACTAATAAAAAACTTTTTCACCACAACGATTATAGATTGAAAATATACAACCTGATACTGGAAGTACTTTTCGGAAGCAATTGCTTTTATCATTCAGCAGCCCAGGAGCACCTCACGCAAACTGAGAGAACTGGAAGCAATTGCTTCCGAAAAGTACTTCCAGTATCAGGTTGTATATTTTCAATCTATAATCGCTGTGGTGAAAGAGTTTTTTATTAGTTTTAAGTTTTGCATTATAATTATCCACATTTGTCTTTTTTATTATCAAAAAATAGAAGTTGACAAAGTGAGGAAAAAAGTAATTGTTCATTCCATTGCCGGGAAATAAGTAGCGGTTCACAACTATCAATACTTGTTTGCTCCACCTCTGGCTTTCAAAACTGCCGAAATTCTATTTGGCATCGAGTTTACTAGTTGCTGACAAAGTGATGGGTCAAGTGCTTTCCAACTGCCTTTAATAGCATAAGGCCAATTGTTTGTTGGGCCTTGTTGCTTGATCAATTTCTTCAGTTCTCTCCAAACATTTTCGATCGGATTTAGATCCGGACTTAGGGGGCCACGAAATTGTTTGAATGTCACTGTTTTTCAGGTATTCCTTTACCTTCTTGCTACGATGACAACTTCCATTGTCGTCCTGAAACCATACCTCATTATCTGAAAACCAATGCTCAATGCTTGGCAGTAAGCAGGCATCCAAAATCACGATGTAGACATCAGAGTTTACTGTTCCTTTTATGATTTTCATTTCACCAAGATCTTGCGAACTCATGCAGCCCCAAATCATAAGTGATTCTGAATATTTAGTTGTCTGATGTAGACAGTCATCCACAAACTTCTCATTCTTCGTTCTCCACAAATATGCCAACATCATCTCCAGTTTCTACGCAAACTCTAGACTCGTCACTGAAAACAACCACATCTCACTAGTCCAGTTTCTGTACTTCCTGAGCCATTGCTGTCTTACTTTCCGCTGTTTTTTTGTCAGTGCGGGTTTTCTTGCTGCTTTACGAAACCCATATCCCATTTCCTTCAAACGGTTTCGTACAGTTCGATCGCAAACACTGACGTATTGCTGCTTCCACTTCTGGTGTAGTTGATGGGAGGTTTCGGATCTTGAAGTTTTCAAAATTTTTCTTAACTTCCTATCATCTCTTTTGGACGTTCCTCGGTCTTCTTGTTCCTGGAAGGCTCTGCACGCTGTTCTTTGCTTTGAATTTTCTCCAAATATTAGAAATAGTGCTTTGAGAGATATTTAATTGTCTGCCAACCTCTCGTTGACTTTTCCTATCCTTCAAAAGTTAAATTATTTGCTTTTTTTCGTTGCCTGAGTGATCAGTTGAACGGTTCATTCTGATAATGATGATTGTCTAATTGTGATTGCAATTTAAATTTCGGATATCAAACTGAACAACTAATTTCCATAAAAATGAATAATTTTGGCTGATCCTACTTTATTTATGGGGAGATGGCTTTTTTTAAACAATATTTTACATAGTGAACCACTACTTATTTCCGGGCAATGGACTGAGCGATTACTTTTTTCCTTACAGTGAAAAACTGATTTTTGTATTTCCCATAATTATGAAAGAAAGAAAATGTTTTCTGTGCAGATCTACCTTAAATAAACTAACGTTTTCTATAAATATTACAAAAAATGTTAATGAATGTTATCTCTTTGTAGACAAGCTCATAGATCACAGAGTTTTATGAACCTCGACTGAACCATTAATTTTTGCCAGAGGTTGTATGTCCTCTCGCGCAGCATTTACGGCGCGCCAAATTGATATTACATAATTACGAGTCAATTTCAGAATCAAATGTTTCTCCCTCTTAAATGCACGTCCCGTTTCATTCAGAAATGTAACATTTGGCCCATGTTTGTCCCCCCCCCCCCTCCCCAGCTACAATCAGCTAGGCTTCTGATTGGCTAATAGAAGATTCTGGCACCATGCCTGTTTTTTCTTTTATTGCACAGAGTATAGACAGAAGGCCTGCGCACAGAAATGTCATACATTCTTACATCATCATCAAACAGCCAAATTTAGAGCTTATTATTGGTAGAAATACGATTAACAATACCCGTTTTAGTGTGATGTAACAATGTATGACGTCTCTGTGCGCAGGCCTTCTGTCTAAGGGTGTTTACAAGAAGTCCAACCGATCGCGACCGGTCGAAGACGAATCATGTGATCAAACATCAATTTGTCGTGCCTGGTCTATTTGATATTCATTTTTTTTAAAAACCTTGTCTATGTCTAAAAATTCCTACCGCTTATGATAAATCAAATGATCTAATATCAATTTCTCCGTGAAATTCAAATTTTTATTAAAAAAAACACTTCTCTCTGATAGAATAAAAAAATCAACAATGCCAGAGACGATTAATCGATAAGGTATCACATAATTCGTCTTCGCCCGGTCGCGATCGATCGGACTTCTTGTAAACACCCTAGGTGGTGTTGCCATGATCGCCTTTATTGTTACAGATGAAATGCCAAAAGCCACAATGAAAATTATTCAATAAAACAGGTCTGTAATAATAAAGGAGGCCATGATTAAGCTAACAGAGCTAATTGTTACAAGATGGATTTGGCATTGTCTTAGAAAAAGAAGCAGACGCCTAATTCTCTCTTGTGTTGTAACAGTGATTAGGAAAACTTTTCCATCAGCTAATAATGTATATAAAGGTTTTGAATGGGGAAATTTATTATAGAAAAATTTGTACATGTACTTTATACAGAATACAATGTACAGTCAACCAAAGGAAATAATCTACACGAGTTGAATACTTAATATTACATTTCATGTTAATGTGTTGTTTTAATAGCCTTTTTAATTATAATTATTTAAGTTTAATAATCTTAATAATATTAACTCTAAATGTAATATTAAATTATTAAAAATAAATTAATATTGAAACGCTAAAACTTAGAGTAAAATTCAAGTGTGGATTATTTCCCTTTGATGACTGTACATTATTCATAAAGCCTTAATAGTAATAAATATTATTGTATTCTTATTAAATTTGTTTTTATTTACATAAATATCTACATAAATTAAATTTTATTTATTACATCGACTTATATTTTTAGTAATTGTTCTTAAATTGGGTTTTTCTGGGTACCGAAGCTGCCATGATAGGAGGGCAGAATTAAAAATGGCTTTGTTCATGGCTTCCTTTTCTTCCAGAATTAAAAATTCATGAAACCTCATTATTAATTCTTCCATGTAACCTTCTTCTGCACATAAATAAAAATGGTATTTATTAATAAGTAGCCGGCCAGGTGGCCGAGAGGGCTAGGGCGTAGGCTTTCTAGTACTCGAGTCCACCTGGTCGCGGGTTCGAATCCCGCCGTGGGCATGGATGTTTGTGTTTGTCCCGGGCTGCGTACTGTTATAACTTGTGTAAAAGGCGCAAAATGACCTTAGTAGTCGACGCCAAAGTTTCTAATAAACCAACCAACCAACTATTAATAAGTGTAAGAGTGATAGTTTAAAAGATTTTCATGTGGCAAAGTTTAGTGGTTTTAGTCTGTTAATATTTTTCAGCCAATACCTTTTTAAAGTTGGATCTTTCGGAAGTCCGAAAAAACTTACTTTTCCCCCACTCATAGATGAATTATTGCAATTAAACGCGCAGCAATAAACCATGCTGACGAGATTCTCAGGCAGATTCAAGCGAGCCCAACGAGAGGCAGGCCAGCGCCAAGACCACCTAGACAGGTCTGCGCGCAGAAACTGTATGCATTTTTACATCATCATCAAACGGCCAAATTTATGGTTTATCATTGGTAGAAATATGATTAACAATAGCCGCTTTTGAGTGATGTAACTATGTATGACGTTTCTGTGCGCAGGCCTTCTGTCTATACTCCAACCAGCCTTACTTTGCACGAAATGTGATGGACATGTTAATTGTTATGTATTGTTTAATTTTTGTTGTAACAATGTCCAACAATTGAAACGGCCATCACATTTCGTGCAAACTAAGGTTGGATGGACTATAGGTGGTGTTGCCAGGGCACTCAAAAGTCACATGATCATCGGGGTCGAGGCAACAATCCATCCTTCATTGTTTCCAACAAACGAAAATATACTGATTGTTAAAATTCAAGATAGAGACAATGAAAGATGAATTGTTGGTCGGACCCCGATGATCATGTGACTTTTGAGTGCCCTGGCCTGTCTTTCATTGACCTCGGATTCAAGAATGATTAAAGTTGTTCTGAGCTTATGCGCAATAGCGGCCAAAGCAAGAACAGTTTGGGATATTGGGCAAACTTGACGTCCTTAGCAACGCGCTCTTGAGGTAGTATTTGACGAAAACCTAACTGAATTTGTATACCGGAAGTGACCTTTAAATTATGATTTCTTTATTAAAAATGACACGAAAAAAGATAAAATTGATATTTAGTATCAGGAAGGTATTCAAAACTATATGAAATCAACTTCCGGTTTGGTGTCATTTGCCCTTTAACACCGTTAACCAAAACCGACGTTATCCAAGCCGCGATTTTCCATAAGAATTATACTGTAATTGGAAATCGATTAATTCATTCCGGCTCCTCCTCAACAACGATAATACATATCAAAAATGCAGAAGAAACTCTTTCAAAACATGTACGATTTATATTCCATCATAAAAAATAAAATCTTGCAAACATTACAAGAAGGTGCTTTAACTGCGACAAAGCAATCGTCAGATGCCTGTGCCAATGTCAACAATGATTAAAAGATAAACAGAAAATAACAGCGTGTTCATTCTTGACGAATCGATTGATATGAAGACATGCCATTATCTCGATATTCTTAACGGTTATTGTTTTAGCCTCAAAAGTTGATTGATACAGCCGAACTAAGACCTTGATGGCCATATTTGTGAAAACAGAATTTGTGAAAAAGTGAATTCGGACGGCCAGATGGATAAACATCTTATAAGTAGCTTTAAGCTAAAGTTCCTAATAAATGCTTAAATTCTCAATTTCATCATAAACCGCATTTATAACTACATAAAATAATGTATAGTACACAAAAGGAATAAAAATAAGAGGTGACCGATTTATAAGACAATTGAACAGTGCAGAGAAAAACGAAACGAGCGGTCCGGAAGCAATGCTTTTACTGCTATACTCGTTCAGGAAATAACCAGGGGAAGTACACTTAACTAGGCAAGAAGTCAGATGAAACCTAGTTAGTCATCCAGAGGATAAAATGGAATCCTTTACCATCAGGACGATAGAGCTGATTGTTGATTGACTAGGGACGAGGGACACGGAGGAGCTAGGAGATGAAGTAGAGTAGAAAGATGGCTTTTTGGAGTTGATGTCCTGGATGTGACGAGGCCTGCGATGCCTGAGGAAACTTCTAAACGTGAGCGGGTGGTCCAGAATACCTGCAACCAGAGGAATGGGATGATCCATAATCTTCGGAAATAGCTTCTTCAGCGACTCCTGGGCGTGGTTTCCAATTGGAAATATATCGAAATCTCCAGCAATGGAAGTATTGGTTGCAACTCCCATGTCATGTTGGACAATTGTCCTCAAGGTAAGTTTTGGAAGGTTTGGAGGATCTTCCATCTGGATTTGCATATTGTAGCCCATAATGAAGAATGGCTGGAATGACAATTTTATAAAGCAAACGTTTGATATTTATTCCAAGTACGCCGTTTCTCCCCAGAAGAGCTACCAGACTGAACTTTGCCTCCTTAGCCTTATTGGTCACATAGGAGACGTGGTCACCCCAATTTAGCTTGGCATCTATCACCACTCCGAGCTATTTGTAATTTTTCATCCATTCGAGCTCTATTCCAGAAAGAAAGAGAGGACTCTGTAGTTTTCGAAGTTTCTTCGTAATGAACATAGCCTTGCATTTGTCAACGTTTAGATTGAGTCTCCACTTAGCAAACCATTTCTCGCACTGATGTAAGGCATTTTGTAACTGACATATGACGTGAGCGGGATTGCGGTCAGTAATCATGATGGACGCTTCGTCAGCGAACAGATATAGCTGCACTTAGTAAAAGTTGTGAAGTCATGGAAAAAAAAAGGTGAGTAGTGCAGGGCCCAGGACAGAGCCCTGAGGAATATCAGCATTGACGTCACAAGGCTTAGACATGGAGCAGCCAACCTTGACAGGAAATATCCTGTTCGACAGAAAGGAATTAATCAAAGCAATCAGATCGTCCGGAAAACCACAAGTAATCATCTTATACAGGGTGTTTATAAAATGAGGGATAATAAGTATCCAGCATGATTCTTCACATCAAAGTAAATAAAACGTTCCTCTTGCAAAATGTCGAAATCTCAAAATTTTTTTTCTCAAAAATCGCTAGCACCAAGCGTCAATTTCCCAATGATGACGAAATGAGGGATAATAAGTACCTAGGATGGTTCTTCACATCAAAGTAAATAAAAAATTCCTCATGCAAAATGTCGAAAATCCAATTTTTAAGGGTCTAAACACCACGCAAAATTTAATGTACTTCAAGATAAGCTACTTTGCACTATATGGAATGCGAGGGGAATCCCTCGCAAGCGTTTCGAATTTTTTGATTTCCTTCAAGCTGAAACATCGATGTTGCCTTCTTGTGCGAAACCCATCTCAAGCAAAGTAGGGCTTTCAATCTACCAGGGTACTATGTTTACAGAAAAGATAGGCCCCCTAAAAAAGCTTCAGATCCAGCCTCTGATGGGGTAGCTATTGTTGTTAAAAGAGGTATTGATCCCACACCTTACCTTGTGAATATGGAAGCAGTTTCCATTGTCATTAAAGATGCTGACGTTGGAGAGGTCAAGTTTACCCAGGCACAAGTTAGACCCTCGCGACCTCGATGAACTACTGTCTGGGCCCACTCCAGTCGTTATGGCAGTGATTTGAATGCGAAACACCCAAACTGGAACTCCAGATGCACTAATCAAAGTGGCTCGGTACTTTATAGGTATATAGTAGATCACATCGACACTTCCGTCATTGGCCCTCTTGAAGATACATTCTACTGTGATCACTCACCCGCTAGTGACGTGCTCGACGTTGCTGTTCTCAAGGGGTTTTTAAAACCCTATAATATATTTACAGTAAATGCATTATCATCTGATCACCTACCAGTTGCACTAAATTTTGAAGGGATAAATATCAACCTGAGAATAAATCTTCGTTATAAGCAGAGCTGGAAATGTTTTAGAGAACTTATGAACGACAGTAACATTCCCTATTAGGATCCCGTCACCACCAGTGACATTGACGAAAATATCAAAAACGCCACTCACTCCATCACGATGGCTACAAATGCTAGTGCTACTCAGGTGGATTGCAAGCGGCCAGACCATCTAGAATTTCCTCCCTCCATCAGGCAACTCATCCACGAAAAAAACACCTTCAGAAGACTTTGGCAGCGTACCAGGTTTCTCCACTTCAAGACGAAGTACAACAGGCTATCCCGCAAGGTAAGTGAGCAGATTAAGGATTTAAGAAATCAAAAATGGAACGACAAAATCAAGAGTCTGTCCGTCCAGGACAATTCTCTCTGGACTACGGTCAGGGCCCTTAAAAGCAACAAGAAGGTGCCGATTTTGTTAGCAATGACCAGGGGCCCTATTCTCGAAATTTTCGTGTTAACAACTCACGCGAGTTGGGAGTGTCACGTGGTACAAACACGAATGATCAGACAGAACTGGTATTCTCGAAAATCAACTCCCGTGCTTTTCGTTCTCTTCATGTGAGATAGCAATGCACAAAAAAAAACAAGAATGATTTTACCGCCAAAGCGGATAAAGGGAACACATTTTCGTGTTATAGCATCGTACATGGGTATATAGAATTAACCAACATTTTAAAACACTTGAGAGTAAATAAGTAAATATGAAAACAAAATTGTAAATTACTATTTAAATAAGCTAATGTATAAAGAGAATTTAAACGAATAAACTTGAAGAACTGAAAGGTAAATGGAGAGTGAAGTTATTCCTCATACATTTAAAAAAATAAAAGTTCTTTAATTTGTAAGAATTCCCACATAATGTTAAACGCAGTGAGCCTCAATTGCTGAAGCGTTATGTATAAGTATCTATTATTTTTTCATATTAAATTACTAAAGTGTTTCTACGTTATCATCTACTATTGAAGCAAGCGATTAACTACTATTAATTAGCAATATGTATAACAGTAATGAGTTTTAGATACCATTAAGCCTAACAGCATTATGCTCTTGATACAAATAAGCTATAGATAACAGTAGATCTAACAACTCGTAAGTAATTGGTTGATATATTACACGCCATAACTTAGCATTGAAAGTTCTAACAATACTATATTGTACCATTAGGGCACGTGCTACAAAACCAATTCCCACAATCATTATTTTCTCGTTATATTCACTCATGGCACGTTGTTAGGAGTTATTTGATATATTACAGGCCATATCTTAGCACTGAAAGTTCCAATGGTACCATATGGTATCATATGGCACCATTAGGGCACGTGCTACTAAACCAATACCATTATCATTATTTACTTGTTATATTCACTCATGGCACATTGTTAGGAATTATTTGATATATTACATGCCATATCTTTCCAATGGTACCATATGGTGTCATATGACACTATTAGGGCACGTGCTACTAAACCAATAACCATTATCATTATTTACACGTGATATTCACTCATGGCACGTTATTACGATTGTTTGATATATTATATGACATATCTTAGCATTGAAAGTTCCAATGGTACCAAATGGAAAAATAATAAAACACGTATTATTAAACAATTCACATTATCATTATTTACACGTTATATATTCGTTCATGAGTCATTCTTGCACGTATACGTGCCATTAGACCAATATCTGCTAACACTAGTTACTCTTATATTTTCGTTCATGATATGTTTGACAATTTGTTTGATATATTACACGCCATATCTTGTTGTAGGAAATGTTTAAGGGGGTATCACAATGGTGCCATTAAAGCACGTACCATTTGAGCACGTACCCATTCTGGCTATCTCACGTTCGTACTTGCTCGTACTCGGCCCATATTAATGGACTGGTGAAAACAAACTGTGAAAAAGTTAATTCGTTTTCAAGTTATCGTAATAAATACTAAGCTCCCTAGGAATAAAAAAATTCTCTTGGTTTAGAGACCGATCTGCCCTTTCAATAATCGTCAAATACGTGCATCCTGCACGCGCACCATCTGTTTAACGTTTAGAGCACGCGCAGAGCCGAACCCATGTTCTCAACACGCGTTTTCCCGAATGCGAGGATAATTCGTTTCTTCCAGCAATTCAATACATGCACTCTTTCTATTGCAACGCAATGAATTGTGGGAATTGTGTCTACGGACAGCTGGACAAACCCAAGGTAAGTAAAGTATACTCCACTTATCTTGGGACAAACCAATCACATAAGCACTTTTCTACGAAAATGTGCTAAAAAGAAAAAACACAGCCGACTTATTCCTATTCTGCATTCTATCGGAGCATTGGAAACACGGAAAGGCGTTGTGTGAGGAGGCAACGAGCTTTATGAACGCGTATTGATGCATTCGAATTTCATGAGGAACATTTTCGTCACTTATTTTCAACTATCAAAGGACTAGCTAAACCGGTGCGACTTACATTCGCACAGAAAAAACGAAAGTCATAATGCATATTTTTGAAGTTTGCCTATTTGTCTTAAAATTATGTATCATTCGGTCATTTTGCCGTTTGTTTAGCTCGCTGAGAGTCGCTTTTCTGTGTCTCCGAGAATTTCATTTAATATACTGCATCTCATATATTCTCTCATATTAAGAAGTCTTGAAGGGACAGCAACTTCTGCATTTCTTTGCGTAAAATAATTTGAATTGACTTCCATAATTTTTACTTGTTCAGATTTGTCATCCTCACATGCAACTTGAGAACTGGCTTGAGAGAGTTTGGGCCTAATTTCCATTATTTGTTTACACCAGGACATTTTTATTAAGCTTTATCTAAATTGGCGTATTTCTTTTTTCTTCAAATATGCTTTAATTAAATTATTAAAAACCTATAAAGAACTGAATAAATAATAATAATAATAATAATAATAATAATAATAATAATAATAACAACAAATTATGTAAATTCACAAGCTGAAACAGAGTCAGAAGATGTTAAAAATATTCAGAAAATTAGCAAAAGTCCAGAATTTAACATGGAACTCTACGCAGTTCAGACTTACAAGTTCTTGGTTGAATTAATTACAAAACTAGAAAACCAGAGTCAAACAAAAGATGAGCAGTGGGATATTTTGCAAAATGCTAGGATATCCTTAGATGGATTTGCCAAAGAAAAATTAGAGAGTGGCATAAAAAAAAATCCAGGGGGTCTAGGCTGAACTCATCGACAAGCTGTCGATCTCGACAAAATCTAACCGTCGATAAGTGGCATATTTCACATTTATGCACAAGTTTACACTCGTATGGCTAGATGATATACATTGATATACACAAGTTTACAAACATTTACACATAACTTTACACATTTATCCATGTATACACATAAATACATACATAAAAACATAGGTGTAGACACAGTATATTATTATTTTCACAGTTCAAGTTTCGTAGCACAAGAGAGTGCTTCTTGTATGTAAATATTGTTAAACAAGTTTTGTTAATATTTTCAGAAAATGTGTATTCTTGAGCTATGTGTATTTAGCCTGCAGGCCGGAAACGAAGGATAAAAGATTATAATAAGCAATCTGTTGCTAAATTCTGAAATAACGATCGCCAAGCGCGTAGTCGACTGCTCTTGAATTGTAGACAAGAATGTGCATAGTCGACTGCTCTTAAGGCAGTTGTCGATGGTCAAAGTCTACACTAGAAAATCGACGGTGTAGAGTCTGGACACTGTAGACTCTGTAGACAAGTAGACAAGTCTACACTGTAGACTTTGTAGACACTGTAGACAAGTCGTGTTCATGCTAGCTCGAATCGACAAATGCGTCATTAGCCACGTGAACATCGATACTTGTCGACAGTCGACTGCTTGTCGATGAGCTCAGCCTAGACCCCCAGACCTCCTCAACAAATTTTTTCCATGGATTAAGAGTTTCACGTGAAAACTAGATATCTTCCATTAGTATTAGTCGATGTTGAAAGATCATTTTCAATATATTAGTACATTTTTTCACCAAACAGACAAGCTTTTACTTTCGATAACACCGAGATGGTTAACGTTGATAAATATAATTCATTTCTATTTTGTTCATGTGTACCATGTGTGAAAAATAATTGTTTAGAGAGCTCATTTTAAGTGTTAATTTTATTAAAATGTTGTTTTACCTTTTAGTGTAAATGATGTATGTTCTCTAATAACGATTTTATAATTTCAATCTTTCGGTATTGTGAAACTTTTCCCACCTTCTTTTCACCTTTTTTGAGAAAATTTTCCACTTTTCCACCCACCTTTTTTATGTAACTTTTTCCACCTAAAATCCGAACCCTAATTATAACTTTTGAAACAAACACCCTGTATAACCTGTTGTCGATGATTTCATGCGATTGTACGGCGTATATACGGCGCAAATTTCATATTTATATTCCGTGGTTTGTTTGCATTTAAATTTGAACGACAATGTTAGAAGATTACAAAAGTCAATATATTATGTTAAATTCTGCAACATTAGATTTAATATGCAATCTTTTACAGTTTGCAGCTTTTTATGATATATAAATAAAAAAACTATTTTCATTTTCTTCAGATATCCTAGAAGATGACTCATCAACAAAAAATGACGGTTCACCATTAGCAAAGGCGAAAGTAATGTATAAGGCATGCCAAAATTCAGGTTAGTATTTTGACAACAAATACACTCTTGTGCAAAGTAATTGAAACAAAGTATATTTCTATGTTACTCGTAATCCTGTACTCAAAACAAACACGAAAAGTCAGTTTGATCATTTTGTTATGTTGGCTGATGCAATCATTGAGTCAGCAGCAAGTATATTGCAAGTAAGATTTTAGAATCCTGTCCGACTGCCGTAGTTTACGTTGATTGATGCTATAATTATGTTAGCAGTACAGTATTTCATCAGATTTTAGAAACCTGGCCAGATATGATTAGATCGCCGTTCGGGATGGATGTGACCAGTGCTGCCGCTAGTAGGGAATAAAATCGCCCTACCATTTCCTTGCAATTACCCTACACTGCCACTGCCTGGGAAAACGAAAGTGAAACCTAATTTCTCCCTTATCCAATCTTATGTAAGTTCGGCACCGTTTCAAAGATTCGAAAAATAGCTGCTATACTATTTTATCGTTATGAATATCTGTAATTTTACCCTACCTTCCGTCAAACATTGATGGTAAATTATAAAAGACTCTACCACCTAGAAAAAAGTCCCCAGAAGGTATTAAAAACCTCGAGGTAGTAAAAGGAGTCTAATGATACTTAAAGTTTAAATAAGTTGCATGCTTGACAACTTGGCTCCATGGCCTCATGGGGTCTGCGCCACACACGAGCCCTACCATCAGCTCGTATCAGCTGGAATAGAGACTCATCAGACCAAGTCACACGTTGCCAGTTGTCACGTGTCCAGTCGATGTGTTCATGGGCCCAGGAGAGATGTTGTTGACGATGTCTTGTTGTTAGCAAGGGCACCCTCGTGGGTCTTATGCCTCCGTATCCCACCAGATTTCGTTTCGCAGTTCGCATCAATACAGCTGTAGTATCAC
The DNA here is from genome assembly GCA_023313115.1 of Rhysida immarginata. Lineage (NCBI taxonomy): Eukaryota > Metazoa > Arthropoda > Chilopoda > Scolopendromorpha > Scolopendridae > Rhysida > Rhysida immarginata. The sequence continues at coordinate 120,595 of JAHWFO010045870.1, read as the reverse complement.
CCTGGTTAAAATCTGATGTCATCTGGTATAGTATCGGTGACCATCCTACTCAGAAGCCATTGGTCCCTTTCATTGAGAAGGGATGGTCTACCACTACGTTGTCCATGGTGGGAGGTAATACCGTCAAGTTGATACTCTCGGTAGACTCTTGAAACTGTGGATCGTGGGATGTTGAATTCTTGAGCCACCGCCCATATTGAATGACCCATACGTCGTGCTCTACATTACAGGCCACGTTCAAACTCTGATATGCCTGATATGCATGCCTCAATGTCAGGATCATCAAACAGTCATTGAAATTGTAAGTAGACAACATACATCACGAAAAATAGGTGTTTTTGGCATGTTGTTTTTCAGTGACCTTTATTTTTCTTTATGCTGACAACGGATGGGATGAACTTGATGTATTTTTTATTTTTCTACAGTTTTATTATGCGATTAAACAACGCTCTACCAAATTTGGTTGTAAATAGATATTTTAAAAATGTTGTAAACCACATTAAGCACGGAATTTTTGTGGTTTTCTGAAGTTCAAATTTTGTCGAATAATATTATTGCCTTGGACGCTTTGACGCTTTTAGGGTGCAAGTGAACAGCAGATTAGATCTAGATTATCTGTCTGTATTTCATTTTTAATGATCGAAAACATAGCCTCCAAAAAAAGAAACGAAACGGAAGTTTTGCGTCTCTGAGGTCTGAGTTCTCTAGCTGCATTTGTTTTTCGCGTTTGTTTTTTCCTGCCGTGCCGCATTTTAACACCAGCACTGACTGAAAAACTTTTGCTTTTTTCACAATAGAAGGCTCTCCCTTATCATTGTAGGTAGAGTGCAATGACGTATATTAAAGAAAGACTCCGAATCCTATTGTTAACAGCACCAACAAAATGAAGCCAATTGAAGCCATGATAGTCTGGGTAGTTAGCTGTCTGGCTGCTTTGTTTTTAAGATTTTGGGCCCGAGGAATAATTAATTCAAAACCATTTCTCAAAGTTGTTCTGCGTACAGACACGAAAAAGGATCAGGAATCATTATCCAGAAGCATAAATCCAAATAAACGTAACTAAAATGAAAATACATAACTGAAAGATGATCGAAACGATATTGAAATTGAAACCATGATCGAAAAATTGAAAGTGAGTCTGATGAAGGAAATTTGGTTTCCGAAATGTACATCTGGGTCAATAAAAATCCTCATGTGGATTAGTGTTGTCAGTGTTCCATTATTTTGTATAGCTTTTAATAACTTTAGGCCTAACAACAATTAGCTGTTGATAACCTTAGTTAGGCCTAAGAATTAATTGCTATTGACAACAATTAGATGTTAAGTTATTAGGCCTAACTGCAATTTGCTATTGCTAGAAATTACCTTTCAATAACATTAGGCTTAACAGCAATTTGCTTTTGATAGTCATTAACTTTTGATAGCTGTAGGCCTAACAACAATTAGCTTTTGTTAATATTAGTTGGGCCTAACAAGTACTTATTATTGGCATCAATTAGCTGTTAATACTTTAGGCCTAATGACAATTTGCTTTTGATAACATTTGGCCTAACAGCATTTTGCTAATGATAGGAATTAGCACATGATAACATTAGGACTAACACCAACTTGCTATTTGTAGCAATTAGATCTTGATAATGGTAGGCCTAATAACAATCACCTATTGATAATTTTAGGCCTAACAGCAATTACCTACTTATTATCAATAGGCCTAAGAGCAGTGAGCGACAACAATGGCGACACTACTTTTTAACAGATGTACAGAACCAATTTTGCATTACTGTATACTTAAAAACATATTTATTCTTGACTATTTGCTAGGAATTGATTGATTTATTGCACGTCATATTTTGGTTTTGAACATTTCCAATGATACTTTCATGGTATCATTAGATCACGTACAACTGAAGCAGTTTCGATCAACTCGAACTTATTAATATTCGTTATATACGTTCATGACTCGCCATTGCAAGTTTTCGAAATGTACATCTGAGTCAATAAAAATTCTCATGTGGATTAGTGTTGTCCGTGTTCCCTTATTTTGTATACTGGTGTCCACAGTTTCTGGCGTTTATTGTTTAATATTAAAAGCAAATTGCTGTTAAACCTAATGTTATCGAAAGTAATTTTTAGCCAACAACAAAAAAGACTGGATCAAGCCTTCTATGAGCGCGTTAACATGTCTAAATAACTGCTGCAAAATATTTGTAATTACAAATCTGAAACTGTACATAATTTGTTAATATATTTTAAATTTTAATATGCAAAAATTCAAAAATTATTTAAAAAAATTATATTTCGACTCTTCCAGAGTAGATAGAGTCCTTAAATAGGCGCATATTAATGAGGAGGGGGTGACCAATTTGCTCTAATTAAAGTCCTCCCCTCCCTTTTTGCTCCAATTAAAGTCCTCCCCTCCCTTAATGTGGGTGTGGTCATTTAATGTGGGCATTGTTTTAATGAATTTGGGTGTTGGTTAATTAATTAATTAGGGCGTTGGTTAATTAATGTGGGCGTTGGTTAATTAATTAGGGCGGCGCCCCTTTGATTTGAAGGGCGTGGTCATTTCGCCCCAACTTGTACGGGCATGCCACAAGGTGTTTGCGTGTCGGGGCTTGTGAAAACAAGTTTCACATGCCCCGACATTTAGTATTCGCCCCACGTGACCCCTCTACCTCCCCCCTACACCTACCTGACGTCACAGGCGTTCAACCAATCCGCGCGTAGAAGGTACCTCACGTGACCCACCACCTCATCTCCCCTCTTTTAATTTGGGCGTTGGCCTTTTAATTTGGGCGTTGGTCTTTTATTTGGGTGGGGGCCTGGAATAAAATTAATTTTATCATCCTCTGATATACCCCTGGTGCTCTAAGCACCAGCACCAGGGTGGGGGGTTAGAGGGGTCCTAATGCTCTCAGCAAAAGCCACTTGGGTGATTCTGGCTTACAAGTAAACACCAGTCGATTCCCTTATATACCATACTTTTCGGGTTGCGGCTTTCATACTGGCGCCTCAGCGGGTTACCTTATTACTAATGCACTACGGATTACCTAATTACTAATTCACTATTGTTTCTAGGGTAACCAAATTTTTCCAAACTCTTTTACAATGTCTTCTACGACTGCTGTTTCAAATAAATACAGATGTGTTCTTTACATAACTTAATTTTAATTTTCAACTAATGGATACATTGATTCAATGGATAGGGTGCAGCTAAGTGGGGACTAATGTTGTCTGAACTCTCATATCATTGTTTATAAATACAACGAGGTCACACAACCTGATGAAAGGGTCGTATTCGCTAACCTTTTAAAGCTTATTTTAAAGCTGAGCTGTTGGAAATTTGTTTTATTTTCATGTTTGCCTCTCTCACTGATAGCCTTTTGCTCACATGAAGGACTGTTTTTTTTTTTT
>JAHWFO010045870.1:74815-87181 GCA_023313115.1 Rhysida immarginata | reverse complement strand
CCTGAATAACAGGAATTCTATGCATTGTTACAAATTGAAACTTATCCATATTGCATCATCATTTTATGTTCATTGTTATAATTCTTGGAAAGGATTGCTTTATCATTGCATCATCATTTTGAGCTCATTGTTATTGGTGAATTGCGTGTTGAAACCATTGTTGATACCTATTGTTGCACAAACTTTTATTTGCATTGTTGGTCATGAGATATATATTGTTGGTCCGTGCAGAGTGTTTGTGAATTGCGTGTTGATACCATTGTTGCAAAAACTTTGTCTTGCATTGTTGGTCATGCGATATTTCTCATTAATATGCCCTGCCATAACCATAAATATCGATTTTTTATCGATATTTATTATTTTTCCGAAATCTGAGGTAGACAGTGACCTTCCTCATGCTTTGAAGGTCATGTATGCGAAATTTTATCAAGATCGGAATAAAACTGTAGATTTGTATACAAAACATACAAACAAACAGACCCACAGACCCACAAACATCCTTCTTTATATATATAGAAGAAGATAGATTTGGGTATGTACACGAGATACGGAATGGTAAGATTTATACAGAATATTATCATTGAAAGAGGACAAACACAAAGAAGTCAGCATGTTAGCCACTTTGCCAGCTGGGCGGCTTGAAGGGATACGTGAATATCCAATCTCGCGCCTCCATTTGTAAAACGTGACGTTTTTTTGACGTGATCATGCAACCAATCACATTGCGTCGGGAAAGGGCAATTATTTTCTCAGCAGCAGTCGTAGTCCGTGCGGGAAAGCGCCACTAATCGTCCGTGCGGGAAAGCGCCCTGAATATGCGTTGTATTCATATTGTATGTATAACTCATGTTGTATGCGTTCTCTCCAAAACTCAACGTCCATATGAATTATATTCTGAGAGTTCCACGCTGCGAAAATTGAAGGCAAAATATCCAGCGACGAATTTAAAACTTCGTGCCGAGCTTGGCAGGGGGGAGGGGTTCTGCTGACATTTTCTACACTCGTCGTAGAGAAGATTTCCGCTTTGTTCTCCGACGAAAGATGCCTGGAATCGCTGCGAGTTTTTATATCCTACTTGCCATCTCTCTCTCGGTCTAACTTTCTTAAGCTCCACTCTTTTCCATCCTCTTGAGCTGGAGCACCTTGTCGATCTAAGTTTCCAACTAACTTTTTCCTCCTATTCCAATGCTCATCTTTTCTCTCTTCCGTAATCGAATCTCCCGCCTCTTTCTCATCACCAAGCCTCTTGGGAGCTCTCTTTCGGTAGAATATTCTGCTTTTGTTACAGCGAGGTTTTATTCAAAAATTGCAAATGTGAATTGCAAGTTTTGAAATATTTGTAAAAACTTTCGAACTGTAATTGCAATTTTTAGTGAACATAGTAATTGGGGAAACCTGTTATGTTCACAATAAATAAATAAATAAATAAATAAATAAATAAATCCCGATGCTTTGAGTGACTATCAAAACTTCTGCCTTATATGCAGTGGCATAGCGTAAGGAGAGCCACGAGAATGGTCGCCCGGACGCAAAATTTTTAAGGAGCGCAAAATTTCAAAAGAAAAGAGGAAAATAAAATAGTAACAACATAGTAACAAAATAGTAACAACATTAGATGGGGTTATATGGTAACAATAAATCAAGAATGGTAGGAAATGCGCTAGATGTCACCGCTGTTCACGATATCAGTTCCTCCTTATCTGCAGTACGGAACTGTAGTACCAAGAGTACATTAAGTCATAAAGTCCTGGTAGTACAGTCGGGTGCAATAATGTTTTTACCTGCTCCGTAGATTCTGAGGTTACTGGATGTTGATCGGTTGCAAAATATAAAAATTATAATATAAAATTATGATGGAAAAGGAAAAAAAGAATCAAAATCATTATTTGAAAAAACCCATTTTTTATAATTCTCCGCCAATTTCCTTTAAGGGAAATATTTTTAATATATATAGGAGCAGACTTATAAATTCTTCTAGAAATAAAATAATACTGATGAAGAGAATTTGTATGTACAACAGCTGGAATCGAAATCGCATTAGTCGCAACATATCTAGTTTTATAATGGCTAGTTAAGCTTAAAGGAATATTTTTCTCCATAATTACCTTTATCATTACTTTCAATACATAAATTTGTTGAAGATTCATAAAATCAACTGAATAATTATGACCAAATAAAATCTTAAGTATCATTTTATGATAATTCTGTAATTTTAAAATATGAGACTTATAAGTCCCACCCCAACTTACAATGCCGTATTGTAAGAGTGAGTAAAAAAATGCATAATATGCTATTATTATTAAGGAGTGAGGTAGAATATATTTCAATTGAATCAAGGTCCAACCAATACGTTTTAATTTACTTTAAAAGTGTTTGACATTTTAAGTCCCAATTTAAATTTGAATCAATAATGAAACCTAAGTAATGAAAATTATTTACATTTCTAACTTCTCCACAAAGATCCGAACAAGATCCATTACATAAAAAAATCATGAAAAAATAATGCAGAATGATCCATAAACATATTTTCATATTGAAATATTTGAAATTTAGGCTTAATTGGATTTAAGCGCAGACCATTATCAAAAAGCCACCTAGCTATCCCTACTAGATCACTCTTTAAATTTCTAAAATTTAAATTGAACTCTCCTAAGTAAAGAATAACAAGATCATCTGCATAAGCATAAGCACTACCTAACAAATTAAGATTCAAAACATCATTGAAATATAAATTAAATAATAATGGTGCCAAAATAGTTCCCTGTGGTACCCCACTCTTAACTTCTAGCGAATGTATATTGCGGCCTGTTTGTAAGATATGTTCTGAACCAATTATTAACAATTCCACGCACAACAATTGCATTCAATTTTAACAGAAGATCATGATTCACGGAATAAAATGCTTTAGCTAAGTCAACGTATACTGCTAAGGAATTGTTACCCTTATCCATAGCTTTAGCAATGGTAGAACTTACTAATTGTATTAATGGTTCGGTCTCTCCATTTTTACGAAAACCGTATTGTCTACCAGAAATAATATTACAATTATTGATAAATTTACTTAGCTTACTCATCATAGCCATTTCAAGCACCTTCGCAAGTGGTGACGTTAAAGTGATAGGACGATAGTTACCAACAAAATCTCTATCACCTCCCTTATATACAGGTATAACAACAGAGTTTTTTAAAATACGCGGAAAAATACCACGATCCTACGACAAATTTCTAAGGAAAGATAAAGGTTTAGAAATAAGATCAACAATACTCTTAAGAACATATGAACTAATATTATTAAGGTTTTCAAATTCTTAATATATGATATCACCTCAATATGTTTTACAGGGGTCAAAAAAAAGATGTAGGGTTATTAATCATTTTATAATCACAAATATTTCCCATCCCAAAATCTTTGCAACAATTTATATAATAATCATTCAATGCATTTGCTTCAAAGTCAACTTTCTTATTATCAGTTGAGGACTTAGAACATTTTCTGTTCAATAATTCATTTATAATATTCCATTTTTTATTAGCATTATTAACAGCTAAATTAACTTTAGATTGATAATAAAGACTTTTGGACAGTCTAATCTGTTTGGTAACCTCATTTCTAATTTTTTTATATTCATTCGGTACTTCTGCTGATCGTAAAGAAAGTATATCCTAATATGTCCTTTCTGAATGAAAATAGGTACGCTTGGGAAGTGCTGAACTTTGACCTAAGTCTGAACGTTATTGCACCCGACTGTACATAATTTAGACAAAAATCAGCGTGATACCTCTTTTTCCTGGGCGCTGGCAATCTATACTTTAGGCAAGGGCCTATAACAGAAACGGGGGTGCTTTTGAATATCTTATATTGAAAAATGTTTGTTTGTAAATTAAAATAAAAATTAATGAAAATATAATTTCTTTGATTTAATTTTGCAAGAAAATAAACCTTATTTTGGAGAAATAAACCTAAGAAAAATGTACTGAACGAGATTCTGCAGTGGATAATATATATTGTCATTTAAATATTCAGAGTTGACCTTCATATGATCATAAAAACTGGTCCGTCTCAAAACGTGGAAAACGTGTGTATAATAGCATTCTTGAAATGTTGCAACTTTTATCTGAAACATTTTTCTTTAGCGTTTTCGTTTTCAAGCTATTTAGTTGCATTACTTAAAAATAGGATACCCTGAATATTATTAAGTTTGACAAAGAATTGAAAAATTTTTATCTGACCATAGAATATACGGAAGAGATGCTTATATTTATCCTGAAGTAGTATCAAGAAATGGTCTTACGCCTAAAAAAACGAAACCATTGCAATTAAAACCTACCATAAAATATGGTTTATTTTATTGTTGTTAATTGCTTTTTTATTTTTTTAACCATTTCTGCACAATTTTTTTCAGCTCTCACATCCTAATGACGAAATGATAGACTTGATGCTTTTGATCTTAATCAAAATGGAAGATAAATTAGCAACTATTTTAAATTATCTAGGCTTGGAGATTTCAGACAATAAAACAGCTATAGAAGATTTTAAAAACATGATAAATCTATTGAACAATTTGAAAAATGTAAGTGAATTCTGATTTATGATCATATTTATTTCTTACCACATATTACAATAACCACATTATAATATGTTGTTTAAAAGTGACCCTTTATTGTACTGAAAAGATCTTTATGGCTAAAATTACAAATACAGTGTTTCTTATATAGTAATCCTGTAACCAGGGTTTTTCATAAGTCCCTCCAAAATTTTCAAACGTTCTTCTACAAAAAACACAACACTCATATTCACCATTTCATTACCTCATCTCATGAGCGCCGCCATTTCGGTCGTGAAAAAAAAAATAAAAAGTAGAAAACGTGAACTATATCGATTCAAAAGAGGAAAATGTGCTGGAACGAAAATGTAGCAAACCCTAAAGTTCGTGCAATAGCTCGTTATTTCTGTAGCTTCGCTACGGGACGATCAATGGTGTAATGGCGGACGACTACAGTGTCCCTCCTGGTGGACAATATGTTCTCTAAAAAAGTGTATATGATGGCGCAAAAGTTTCGGCACACAAAAATTATGTGCCAATATTTTTGTTCTATTAGATTATACATCCATCGGATATTCTTAAAGCACGCCCACTAATTTTTCGAAGAAGCTATTACATCTATTAAAAATTTGGTCAACTCGTTCCAAAGTTGCATAGCAACGACTGGCACGTCTAAACGCGTCTATGAAATGGGAAGATTTATCCCTATTTATTTTCCGAGTCATTCACCGAATTTTCGGTCACAGCTTGTATTGTTCTAAATTAATTGTGCTTACAGGGAATTGGTGTCCCTCTTCCCTGGTGCTTATTTCCATATAAAATATTTTTACTCTCATTTTCGTTTAAAAATAACGAAATTTAGGCAGATTATTTTACGTTAACTTTTTATTCTGGTGAGTGTCTCCAGGACTGCAGCAAACGTGATACTAATGCTTTAAATGAGAACCATGATCTGTAAATTCAGGTGGTCGTTGAATTATTCCATCCCACCATTGGTGTATCAGATTAATGAAAAAGATCACTATAGAGGGCGAACCTTCTCGTCGGGTCCGATTAGCAGCTATTCGCAATGTTTAAAAACCAGCATTTTATTATATTTTAAAACCATGTTCAATAAGTAAGGCCAAATAAATAAATCTTATTTGCTGACGATAGAAATACGAAGAAAATTAGGACCCTATCAGACTGGATACCACCAGTGGCAGGAAAAGTCATTAACCCTCATTTTTTGCTTAGTTCAACGACCACCTTAATTTACAGATCATGATGAGAACTGATAAAACACTAGCACCACGGACAAAACGGGTACTACGAGATGTCCCCCCTTACGCTGTGTCTTACGTGAGCGAACTTGGAGCGAAGCGGATCACAGCGAAAATATCAAGTGCATTATTTCTGTGAGAGTGTCTTCGTGGGCGAATCCTAGCGGCGAGAGGTTGAGGCGGCAAAGAGGCGAGCGCGAAGAGAACAAACATGTTTGTTTTTTTCACGCTAACGAAGCGGTGCCTGCCATAAGCTAGGTGCAAGCGCAAAGTGTGCGGACTCTGGTGAGCGTTTCTTGCGTTAGCTTCGGGAGAGCTCCTTTGTTTACATGGGTGCACAAGGTAAAACAAAAGGCAAAAATAGACTAGTTATTGCTTTTGTGCTATATTATAGGTATATCAATTAATTTTAAAGATGTCAAATAACAACTGCAGTATAGTAGGATGTGGTAATAGGTATAAAACTGCCAAAAAAGCAGTAAAAACAAATTCATTTCTACATCTTCCCGTCCAGGCCAAAGGAAACTAAACGGAGGCAGAAATGAACCAGTTTATGAAGCGAAAAACTTAAGATTTGTTTTTTATCCAATAAAATATTAATTCAGTATCATAATTTAATTATTACTGAACAATATGTTCCACAGAATTACAGGTGACGAATGCATGCCCACCTCAAAATCGTATGTATGCAGCGATCATTTCATTGGTGAAACGAAAAACAATCATCCCAGTCATCCTGATTACATTCTGATTGTTCGATCTGGACTAATAACTTAGTTATTAGTCCAAGGTTCGATGTTCGACATCCAATGTGACTGACAAAAAAATTCAACGCTTTCAGAGGTAATTCACGGTCAACAAAAGTAATCTGTGTCTAGTGGATGTTTAATATTTCTAATTAAGTCACAGTGAAATTTTGCTAGCACTCATTTTAATAGGATTTTATAAGTTGGTTAATTTATAGCAGTCCGACAATAACACTGTGACTGGAATAAATTTCTTTGTTCACAGATTCTTTGAATCAACTAATTATTTCCCTTTTCTTTGATACTTGCTCGAAAAGATGAACTGTAAATTGTTTCATAAAAAAATTAATTTAAACACATTTTCCTTGGTGAGTGTCAATTTGAAATTCTTAAATACCAGCTAAATCAACGTAAGCATTGCGTTTCTCTCCCGACTCTAGTTGATTTAGCCACCACCAGGTGCGAATTTACTAGCGCTCCAAGCGGCATGCACCTAGCTTATAATGGTCGAGGAAAACTTTATTTCCTGCCTACAGAAAAGACCATATATATGGGATCAAAGGAATAAAGATTACCATAACCATCTTTTAAACTACAGAGAATGGAAATTAAAAAATTAATTACGTGAAATAGAAATTGAAAAATTGTTAATAAGATTAAATTTGTGCTTGAAAAACTTCATTAAAATTGATTCTAAAAAATTGCTTTGAAGGCACATCTATTATAGTAATTTGCAAAAATTAATTTGCTACTTGATTGTAATAATAATAAGGTTAATTCTTCAATATTAGGTCAATACTTGAGTTGGATGACCTGGGGAGAGTGTTTATTATTTATTTAGAATAGAACTTTATTTAGAATAGAGTAGCATGACACCAAGCCCGTTCCCAGGAATTTTTCAAAGGCGGTTTTGACTTCTCAAAGGGGAAGTTTATTTATCTTAGTTAAGTCTTCACAAGTAAAGAGGGTTAAGCCCGTGCTAAACTCCAAATATGCCTTGGTGATTTTGGATAGGTTTTCTTGAAGCGGAGAAATAAAATAATACAAAAACCTAAAATAAAATAAAAAAATAAAAAACAATTCCATTTTTTTCTTCTTCGTTTGTAATAATTTTACATAAGGAGTTTCCATTAGCAGAAAACGACAGATACATGACTGGCACAAAATGATCTGACTGATTTCAATGTAATACCTCTTTAGCTCGCCGCACTGAATTCGCTCCCATGTTTCGCTCATGTAGACACACTTCCCGCTTCTCTTTCCTTCGCGCACTTTCCCTCTCAATTCGTCCGCTCGCTCGCGTCTCTCCAAGATCGCTCACGTAAGACACAGTCAGAGTATGAAGAAACGCTTCAACAGGAATTGATGTTCACTAAGTTTTAACTTAATGTGGGAACGCTTTCAAATTATGTAAAGAACTTATACTCGTATTTAAGTGTGAATGTCTAAAGAATTACTACACTCTACATTAATCTTTCAGTATTTGAGTATGCCATTCTTAATGACTTGTAGGTTTATTTAATAACTAGAAGAGGTACCCGGCGTTGCCCGGGATAATTACACTTGCACAAACTTTTCCTTTCATTGTTAGTCATGAGATATATATTGTTGGTTCATGCAGTGTGTTTATGAATTGCGTGCTGATACCATTGTTGATACCTATTGTTGTACCAACTTTGCCTTGCATTGTTGGTCATGAGATATTTCTCATTAATATGCCTTGCCATAACCATAAATATCGATTTTTTATCGATATTTATTATTTTTCCGAAATCTGAGGTAGACAGTGACCTTCCTCGTGCTTTAAAGGTCATGTATGCGAAATTTTATCAAGATCGGACTAAAACTGTAGATTTGTATAAAAAACAGACCCACAGACAGACCCACAAACATCCTTCTTTATATATATAGAAGATAGACTAGAAGAGGTACCCGGCGTTGCCCGGGATAATTACACTTGCACAAACTTTTCCTTTCATTGTTAGTCATGAGATATTGATTGTTGATCCCTGCCTTGTGTTGGTGCATTGCGTCTTGATACCATTGTTGATACCTATTGTTGCACAAACTTTGCCTTGCATTGTTGGTCATGAGATATTTCTCATTAATATGCCCTGCCATAACCATGAATATCGATTTTTTATCGATAATTATTATTTTTCCGAAATCTGAGGTAGACAGTGACCTTCCTCATGCTTTGAAGGTCATGTATGCGAAATTTTATCAAGATCGGAATAAAACTGTAGATTTGTATAAAAAACGTACAGACAAACAGACCCACAAACATCCTTCTTTATATATATAGAAGATATAACATAGTAAGAAAGTGTCCCCCAACAGGTAAGAAACACAAATAGGGTTGGATAAATATAATGTAAATGAATAGTTATCAACATAAGAGTAAATGAATGCTAGTCACTCTCATGATAATGTGGCTTTATTTTTTTAATTATTTTTATTTTTCTATAATTTATTCTTTCTGTTTTTAAAATTTATTTTTGTATTTATTTTTTATGTTGTAACAACTTGGCATTCATTTTCCGCGACCGCTCAATTGGTAAGGGCAGCTATAGCCATGGTCCCTGGTTCGAGTCTAGGTCGCGGAATTTTTCCTTTCCGTTTCTCCTTTATCTAATTTCTGTTTTTAGACGTTGTTATTTTTCTTTGTTGGACAGAGTATAGGGAGTGCAAGTGTGACGTCAGTCCTTGAAATTCTTCAGTCACGTGACTCGATTTGGTTCCAAACAAGTCTTCTCGCTTCGGGATTTAACATGGTTCCAACGTAGGGATGGAATAAAATCGCTTTGTATAAGCCCAGTGTTTATAACACATTTAAGGTGTGAAATTGTTTAGTTCCTCACTGCTCAAGAAGGAGCCAAAACAGCGATTTAGACATCTATCGTTTTCCCAAAGAAAGAAAGATCCGCGAACGATGGCATTCTTTTGCTAAGTGATTAAAAGTGATTAAAAAGCGTTCTAATATTAATGTATAAGTTATATAATGGGATTAAATGTCTTAATAATAATATCAATTACACAAATTAACATAATAATTTAAGAGATGTCATTTTTACTGGCCGCCCGTTTCAACGTTACTAGTACGTATATTGCGTCGTTCCAATGTTTGGAACCAGCGATCCCATTTCCTAGGCTCTCGGCCCGTTCATCGCGCAACTGACGTCAGCTGTGACGTAGTCACTTGCACTCCCTATAGACAATGAAGAAGCAACAAGTGCAAAAAAAATTTAAAAAATAAAAAAAAAAAGACCTCACCAAACAAAGTTTCCCTGTGTGTAAACACAAGAGATTATGTCACTATTTTAGTTTCCCACTTTTAAAGCGGCATGAACTCTCGTCTAATCTAAATTACTTACACGTTTTCGTTGAATAGAAATGAAATAAAAAATATTTTACTTATGTATATTTTTCCATTTATGTTAGATGCATTCAGTGCTATTTTTAAAATAGTTCGTATTGAATCCTTTTGTTTTTTGCTTTTTTTTTTCAGATTATATTACCGGTCGCTAATCAACAGATTTCACTAAATATTAACAGAACAACCATAGGTGAATTCACTAATTACACGAATAAGGTTGGAAGGAAGTTATCCTTTATTAATTTGATAATTATATGAGCCACATCTTTATTTCTTAATTTAAAATATATTATTATATATTTTTTTATTTCATTGCTTTTACTATAGGTTGACTGGCTGAGATATTTAAATATTATGTTTAACACGACTAAAACTTTTACAGAAAAGGATTATATATCTGTTTCAGGAATTCAGTATTTTAGCAAAATAACTTCACTTTTTACAGCCGAGTTTGTCCGGTAATATTCAACATCTAGTTAATTTCACTAGTTGCACTCCAAATTGGTCGTTTTAGCATTTCAGCCATTTCGTGTTAGAAATGTGACGTAACGTTTCTTTTAAGGAGCTAAAAAGCTTAAAACGGAAAGTGGAAGAATTTCTCCATTTTATATAAGTACTGTATATGGGTTTTTAAAACAACAAGTGATTTTACGACATAGAGTGGACACGTTTAAGCTTAGAACACTCAAGGGAGAGAGAGGGTTGGGGTAGGCGGGTACCCAACCCTCCCTCGCTCTTGAGTGTTCATCTAAGCTTCTTTAATCATTACACACACAGTCCTCAAGAAAGCCACGCCACGGCTGAAACGCGTCGACTCTATGTCGTTGTTGTTTTAAAGACCCACAATATACTGATATTTTTACAAACAACTAAGACCAGCATGTTTGAAGATATTTCTCCGTTTTAGGTACACGTTTTTTAAAACGCTCGTGCTGCCATGCTTTTACAAATGTTTCTGATGCTTGCCTAGTGTTAACCCGTACTTTTTATTCGCATTCGTCTGAGTCGAGAATTGCCTCTATTCAAAGCTATCTCAAATAAAAATCTGATCAAAATGACAGAGAAAGAAAAGAGTTTTCTCAAAAAAGCCGCAATGGAAAAACGCTATGATCTTATTTGTGTAACTTTAGTAACACTCAATCGTGGCCTTCGAGATATTAGGCCTCCGCATCGGGCTTGAAATCGCGTGTCGAGGCATTTTCAACTTTTGACCGCTAGTTTATCTCTATGGCTTGTTTGGCGCTCTTCAGGGCTAAAGAACTACAAGATACTCTCGTCCTCATGCTATTTTATCCGACTTAAAATTTTACCTTGAATTTCCCATAGGATTTTCCTGATGATCCCCCTCTAGCGTTAAAAAGTTGAACTTCCGCTGACACGAAGAAGTTATAGAAAAGTTTATTTTTTAATTATTTTTATTTTTCTATAATTTATTCTTTCTGTGACGCGATGCGGAGGCCTAATATCAATGATGTGAATAAAAGAAGGCCACGCACTAATAGGCGCATTCTCCATCGCGCACGATCTGCACAATATGCACGCTGTAGGCGCACTGGCTGTCCCGCATCGCTCTGTGCGTTTCGTGCACTTCATTGCCAGTGCGTTTAGTTGTCGTGCGTTTGGTGCGTTTCGTGCGCGCACGAAACACACTAGCCAGAGGCCAGGGTTGCTCAGTATATTGAAGATGGCGGAGGACCAATGAGGAAACCGAAACACAATTATCAAAATTGAAACAGTCAATGTAGATGAGAAACTGCAGAGAAGTTTACTCTATATCCTCCAGGTTACGATATTCAGGTTACTCTATATCCTCTATAACACTTTAAAGCAAATCATCGTCACTGCTATTTTCGTCTTCAGCATTTACAATATGCTTATTTACAACCGTTTGCTTGGTATTAAGCATTGACATGGTATCGAAACTTTTTTATCACGGTTCGCTATTTGCAAAAATCGCGGGTTTATCGCAGAGACCGTTAAAGAATAGAGACTTGGCATTTCCTCTTTTCCTAAATCATGTAATGAGTTTGCAGCGTGTCGCCCTCTGGTTAATCACACCAACACTTCAGGGGCAATTGATGATTTACGTCACCACGGTCATGGGACTATTAGTGATTTACGTAATATCCACCAAGGGACAGTTGATTACGTAAGAACTCCCAAGTTTCGGCGCCATTAAATGACGTCAACTAAGCAACATAGCCTCCCAGATTAGAGGCGTTGCAATACCTAGGCAGGCTTTGCTGCTTAGTTTAAAATTTATATTTGTTTTTTTTATTTAAATAAGATCTTAATATTTACTATTTTTATTTATTTTTTTTTATTTTTTACTATTTACTATAAATCCTTTAATTATTTAACAAAATTAGATACAACACAATGTTCTGATGATTAAAAATATATTTATTTTCCTTGCTTATAAAAGCAAGATTTACCAA
>JAHWFO010045870.1:31754-69815 GCA_023313115.1 Rhysida immarginata | reverse complement strand
ATGGGGGGGGGACCCCTGAACCTGTGGTGAAAAGACTTGTCTTATTTAGAAATTCGCCGGTCATCAATAATGGTAGTACCTTTTTTTGTCAGTTATTTCGAAACTTACGTTGTTTTAATGCCACAATAACCATATTTTATTATTAACTGAGAAAAAGGAAAAGTAAATCCAGGTAATGGGTCTAACAATGAGTTGTAAAAATAACTCACAGTAGGAATTATTAAAATGATCAGAAACTAATCATTAGTGCGGTGACCATCCGTCTGCTGTGGAAGCCAATACGTAGCAGGGTCCTCTGTACTGTAGTTTTAGAGACATGTCTGGTAGCACCCTCTTGGTTTGAGCGGTAAGTTGGTCCACTGTAGCTCTTCGGTTGGCCTTCACACACCTTTACAGCCGACGTTCACCTCTCTCATCAATGGCACTGGTGCTCCACAGTTCTTATACCGTTTATTCTGAACGGTCCCATTTTCCCAGTCATGGTACAGTTTAACTATAGCAGCACGAGAACAGTTCACAAACTGCGCGGTTTCCGAAATACTGCCACCCTGTTCCAGATCTGATAAATCACTGCACGTTTCTTACCCATTGCAGCAATGAGTGATATGTTTTTACCATAGTGGAAACTTACCTTATATAGTCACCTAACCAATTCCCAACACGTGAAATAGTTCCTCGGCTGGGCTACCCGAATACAAACTTGGGGTGGTCATAATAATGCGACTCTACCCTGTATTTTAGGCTGTGCATTTTAGGCAGCGAGATGGAGTTCAAATCCCGTGAAAACAATTTATAATTTTTTTTCTCTTCACTTTTTGTATAGAAAAACACTAACCGTCCAAAAAAAATTAAGCACTTTTTCCAATTATTTTCAAGCGTATTTTCCAATTATATTATTTTTTCTATTATTTTCTACCTCGTCTCCTTACTCTCGCGACTAAACGTGACTCTTCTACCGGAACTTACACTGGTAGAACTTTTGGTATCTTCTGGGGAAAAACTATTTCCACAGCACAATCAGTGGAAATATCTTCAAGAGCACGTTTTGAAGGATACGTCTCTTCTTGTAACAGAGGGTTGTTATCACATGCTATAGCATGAAGCTCTTGGTAAAAATGCTGAAAGCAAAGTATTTCTGACACCAAATGCATTTGACATGTGTGGTCATATAGCAATCATCGAGTGAGAAGTTGCAGGATTTTTCCATGAATCGAAAACATGCATCCCAAAGTTCTTATTGTGTGGCTTTTCTCTTGCATTCCAGCTTGATACAATGCGTGTTCAATAAGAGTTCGGAACGCTGTCGTAGAGAGAATGAAATGCACAAGTCTAACACAACTTAATATGCTGTTCCGGCCTGATATTTGACGCATCTTCATCATCAGTATAACAAAATTGGCAATCTCACGGAATAAGTATTTAACTCCTCTGTTAACACGGTTGACAAAGTTCATCTCCGGAACAAACAGTGTCTTGCAATCTGGCAGTGTTATGGCGTAAAATCTTGAGCAAAGGTTAACCTCTACCAGGTATGTAAATATGAAACCGAAAAATTTGTATAGAAACTAAACGTTTATTGTATGAAAATGATAAAAAAGATTTTATTCGAAGTATTGCCCATCGCTGGCTATACATTTTCCCCATATGTCTAACAATTTATGAATACCACGCTAAAAAAAACTGTTGCTCTTTTGAGGCAAGCCAGTCATCGAGCCATTTTCGTACATTTTCGTAATTAGTGAAGCGCTGCTCAGGAAGTGAGTGTCCCATCGATGCAAATAAGTAGGGTAAGTCAGGTATAGGTGGAGCGCTTAAGCATTACCTCCTATTAAATCGTTACTGATTTATGGAAATAAAAGATTAATGTCAGTGAATATACTTCAGTCAGTGTAGTTTGATATATAATTAACGTGTAACCTGTTACTGTCACATTAATATTTTATTTAAATTTTAGGAGACTCTTACATCGAGTCATCTTTACCTAGTGTTGGCTCACATGAATGATTGACTTGACTTCAGTAAATTAAAAAACAAATGCTACTGCCAGAAAACCTTTATTAATTTTATTTAGCCTTACTTATTTAAGATATTTCTTCCACAGTCAATACAGTAAGGTGAGTAAGTAGTGCACGTTTCATGCAGCCACTTCAAACACTTCTTGCATTTGATCCAATCACATGTTAACATAGTAGTTGCGTATTCTTCATTGCATTCAGTGCAGGTGTCAGAATCAGTTTTGCATTTTTCTCCACTCCTTTAGCCATTCTCTGTGATTGGTGTTGTGTTGACGTCAACTCCAAACTGGCCTGTCTCTTCCTTCATTTTGTTGATGGTCGATGGGCAATTTTTAGAATTGGGGAGATCCTACACAAAATCTTTGAAATACTTTCGACACTAGGTTTAGGAGTTCCACTCTGTGGACAACACTCTATCTCATCTTGGTCAACTGTTGGAAAAGCATCATTTTGGGCTGAAGATGAATGTCTCAACAGGTGCTGTTTCTTGGCAGGCTCCATAGGAGCAACTGCTTCATTAGTCACGCCAGAAGGCTGGCCAGCAGAATCCGCCACAGTGAAGAAATAATCTGACAAATAAGTCCATAGATAACAAAAAAAAATTGAAGAGAGCCATCTGTACCCGACAAAAACTGAGCTGTCTCTACCAAACGAGGGGTAGAGTTGACTCAGCGTATCACGTGCTTAAACATGAAGACCGCCAGACTCTCTCTACAAAAAAGAAAGCGCTACTCATGTATGAATCACAAAACATGATAGAAGTTGGTTTGGTTTGTTTGGTATTAACGTCCTTTTCAACTGCCATGGTCTTTTCAGGACGGCGTTATAGGGGCCGCAAATTTTGCCTCGCAAGGGTTCTTTAACGTGCAGCCGGCAAACGACTACACGGGACCAACGGCTTTACTTCCCTTCCGAAGGAAGTGCGTGATCTCAGGATTTTCCCCCCTGAAAAAATCCTCGTCGTCCTCGGCCGGGGTCGAACCTGCGTCCTCAGGCATCAGAGGCGATCACGCAACCCCTGAACCACCGAGGCCGATACATGATAGAAGTCCAATAACCAAGCTAGCTCTGTTGTAACCAACGATACAACAAATCGTGTTCTTATAACAGCGTGAATAATGATAGCAACTCACCTTTTAGTAGCCTTTTAGTAGCAAAAATTCGCTGTGAGGAGCAAGCACACGGGAAGAGTACCAAGAGCACATAAGGAGTACGTTCTCTTGGAGTACGTGTAACGGACGTTCTCTTCACATTCAGCTATATGGTAGAGCCATCTATTGATTAGTTTTAGAGCTACGGCGATTGAACCATCTATAACAGTGGGCCATCTATACCCGATTTACCCTAGTAATCGGACGGACCCAGGTCTGATGAGTAAGCCGCATGCGAAAGTACAGGATGATTATAATTAAAGTTACGATTTCAAAAATCGATAATTTGAAAACTACTCGTCAGAATGACCTGATATTTTAGCAGAACAATCGTGAGGCAATGGAATTTTGTTTAGCGAAGGAAAAAAATAATTCCAAAAATTGCCGATAGATGGCGCTGGCAAGGTAATGTCAGGGGAAAAACCAAAAATGGATTCGTGAAACACAGGAATGTTATTAGCCAAAAGGAAACAATAGAGTTCAGGGGTTTACGAAAAATTTATTAGCGAAAAGACAAGAATACGTGTTTACAACGACAACAGTGATAATGCCAAAAAAACAGAGCTTCAAGGAAGAAACATCTTACTGATGATTAAGGCAGAAGTTTTTCGATATGCCCTCCATCTTGTTCCGCTACGAATTGGAAGCGCAAAATGGCATGCTCTAAACAGATCGGAGAGTATCTGTACTCTTGCAATGGATATGGTCTGTGATGCTTGGCTTCAAGTCTTTTCGCTAATAAATTTTTCGTAAACCCCTGAACTCTATTGTTTCCTTTTGGCGTTTTGGTTTTTCCCCTGACATTACCCTGCCAGCGCCATCTATCGGCAGATTTTGGAACTATTTTTTTTCCTTCGCCAAACAAAATTCCATTGCCTCACGATTGTTCTGCTAAAATATCAGGTCATTCTGACGAGTAGTTATCAAATTATCGATTTTTGAAATCGTAACTTTAATTATAATCACCCTGTATTTCCCAACTAAATGCCTCAGTCGTTTCCTTGATCGTTTTGCTGTGTGTGATGGTACATTATCATGAAGCAAAATCATTTTGTGTTGCCTTCGTAGAAAAGTGCTTATGTGATCGGTTTGTCCAGCTCTCCGTCCGTAGACACAATTTCAACAATGCATTGCGTTGCAATAGAGAGGGTGCTTGTATTGAATTGCTGGAAGAGACGAATTATCAGTGCTTTGGGGAAAACGCGTGCTGAGCAAATCGGTTTGGTTCTGCGCGTGCTCTAAATGTTAATGAGATGGTGCGCTTGAAGGATGCACGTGATTGACGATTATTGAAAGGGGAGATCGATCTCTAAATCAAAAGAATTTTTTTATTCGTAGGGAGCTTATTATTTATTACGATAACTTGAAAACGAAGTGACTTTTTCACACTCTGTTTTCACCAATGCATTAATATGGGACAGAGCACGCTTATGATACCTCCCCTTAAAAATTTCCTATAACCAGATATGGCATGTATATAACTGAATTGCATGTATGAATATGGCTTTTTATGCCAATTGAACAGGAAGATGGCGCTTTTATTAAAATCTCCCGAAATATGCAAAATTGGATGAGTATGCGACATGATTTGCATGTAGAAATGTTTCCGTTCTATTTTTGAGTTATCTATTCAACCGATTATGATATGGTTTCTTTAACTGTCTTCATAATTGAATGCGGAACAAACTTGTAACCAGAAATTTGTCTCTATCTGATACGGTTTACGAGCACAGTTTTTGATTTTGAGGGTTGCGCAGCCCAAAATCAACTGTGGGCAGGGAAAAAAAATCAAACAAAAACAAAAGCCAATTTCAATAATTTTTAGATGATGTTAATTGTTTATAGTGTCAATACATGTATAGTATATTGATTGTGAGTGCGCAGGAAACAAATTTCTCAGTGTAGTTTTCTGCAATGCCGTTAAAAGTAGGGCGCAATTGCGCATTTACACAGTTTAGAAGGAACTGTGTTTAAGAGACAAAATGCCGGCTCGGTGGCCGAGAGCGTTGAGAGCGGTTCGAATCCCGCCGAGGGCATGGAAGTTTGTGTTTGTCTATTTTCACCATCATCCTTTTATCCCAAGCAGCTAGTCTCCTGGATAAAAGGGGAGATGCAGGCTGAAAATCCATCCATCCAAGAGACAAAATTTGCATTGGAAGGTCACCAATAGATAGTTCACCCACACGACCTTCCTATGTATTGGCTGCAACAGATTTGGGATATCTCCGTTTTCTGTACAGGTAGAAGGATTGCAACAGACTTTTTAGTCACCCTATAATCCTACATATTATTATTATAATTTTTTCTGACCGAATATTTCTCTTTACTTCTAAATTCTAGTGTTAGTTTGAAATTGCATTTAATGTTTTATAAATAATCATCTAATTTCTTTGCAGTCCTTCCATTAATCTGGAAATTTTCCAACGTCTTATTGAGATTTTCATGATGTATCGTAATCTTGGAGTATCGGTTTCATCCTTTTCTGTATCTTCCTCAGAAATAGAAAAAGACTCCTCTCTTTCATGCTTAAGTAGGTAATTAATTTGTTGAATTTTTTTTATAATTTTTGATTATAGCTATCGCAGCCAAAGATGGGGGCGGAAGTAGCGACAGCCAATCAGGGGAAATGAGCGATGCCAGACTCATGTTTTTTCCACCCAGATCTAGGTTTTTACTATCCCAGCGACAACTGCTGAGAAAATAAAAACTCAGAAAAAAACTAGATGACGAAATTGAGATAGCACTTGACCAAAAAAAAAAAAAAAAAAAAAAAAAGAACTCCAAACAGATCTTCATGGAAAAAACTTATTTCCGGCAATTCCCTTCCGCTGGCAACACGGGAGAATAGTCACGACTAATCCGTTGATAAACTGATTTCTTTCTTTTTCTGCTTTATTTTGTGATATTTAAACAGCCGTATTTGATAAAAAGCATCAAACTAAGGAGACTATGACAGTGATTTAGCACCTACAAGATCGCTATTAGATCGCTAACTTCATCGCTGGATTCGTCCGCCAAATTATTCGTTAACGGTAGACATGTGCAATCAATCAATTTTGAACGAAATTGATTGGTCCCTCTTTTCGTTGCGCGAGCTATAATCATTTTAGAAATACAGTGAAATTTCGATTTTACGATCTTCGAATTTACGTTTTCACGGAATTTACGTTACAAATTCAAAGCCTGTGCAAAATGGTCATAAGATCAATGTTAAAAATTCCTTGAATTTACGTTTCCGCTCTTTTGTGTTTTCCACGAATGTACACCTCATTCTAAAAGCGTTTTCACATAGGTGAAATGATATTCGGCACCCTTGCAATACATCAAGCCACTAAAACTAATCGGCTTTAAACCAGTAAAATTAATGCAATTCGAACTCGACTTCTTGCTTGAACTGATTAATTTCACATGTTTAAAATTTTGCAAAGCGACCGAGCATTATTCACGTAAGTGAAAACGCTTTTGGAATGAGGTGTACAGTCGGGTGCAAAAAAGGTTTAGATTTAAGTCATAGTTGAGCACGTGAATAGCACATCCCAAGCGTATACCTGCTATCCTATTTTCATGCAGAAGGGACAGGTCCAGTCTAATCTGCCTTGACTCTCAGTAAAAGTGCCTGTTTTTGCAATCGATCAACATCCGGTAAGCTCCGTTCCTATGGAGCAGGTAAAAACCTTTTTGCACCCGACTGTACGTTCTAATTCACTGTCTCACCCAGAGACAAATGAACAGTACAGACTGGCAGCGAAGCCTTTAAAACCGATGCCACCGAGCCTCCATATTTAGGGAGTCAAAACTCAGCTGATCACCGTAGACATTGCATTAAACGTAAGAAATATCAGCCGATTTCTTTGCAGCACCTCGAAAACTCGAAATTTAAATTAATTTTTTCAGTGAAACGCTTTTCTTTTTACGAACTGATACAAAAATTTCCGAGACAGTGTTCAGTCTTTGAACAAAAATAGATGGCAGCACCGTGACGGCGTTCAGTGCTTGTTAACAAGACTTGCGATCTGGAGACTGTGAACAAACGGCACGAAGACACAGGAACCGAACAAAGGCGAAGTAGGACCAGGTCCATCACCGCTACAGACGATCGTTTTCCTCAAGGACTCGCACTATTAGCGCCTTGCATAATGAACTTCCTCGATAAAAGGATTGCAAGTCTGATTCAAACCGTGAGTAACCGACTTCGGGAATTGGGTCTTACGTTGCGACATCCTTTAAGGGTGCCCCAGCTAACAAGAAATCCCCGTCGTTCAAGATTGCTGTTTGCTTGCATGATAATGCTCGTCCACCTGTCCCAAGAATCGTGACACGCTTCGTTGAGGAGAACGATATCTCTGCGCTTCCGTGGCCAGCTCGTAGCCCAAACCTCAGTCCCCTTGAACATGCTGAGTAGACGCATCAGACGTCGTCCAAATGATCTTCCTTGAAGATTGAGCAAACTTTCCGCAAAATTCTACGAACTGGGATCGAACCAAAGACCACGACCCAATGCGTCACTGCTCTAACTAATGCTGGGTGCCCACTTAGCGCGGCGATCGCGCGATTCTATCGCTTTGAGTCATATGCGCATGCGCAACAAACGCCAGGCGATCAATTCGCTTCTTGGTGCCCACTTGGCGCGACGGCCGCGTGACTGAATGCGCATGCGCTGTCTATGCGATCATTTCGCTTCCCACTTCAAGATTTCGCGCTTCCAAAATCAGAATTGGATATTTCGTGCTTACAGAATTGGATATTTCTTGATATCTTCAATCAAATTTTCCGTAGCGATATCCGGCCATCTCGAAGAAGGTGATGCAATGATTGCATGTGCCACGTGATTCAAAACTGTTTTCTGATTGGGTGCGATAGAGTCGCGCGATCAAAAAGCTCTGCATCAAGTTCAATCGCCTCAGATGCGCCACAGAATCGCTCTCGTGACGTCACTCTGCGCATGCGTGCTTCACAAAGCGATAGAATCGCGCGATCGTCGCGCTAAGTGGGCACCCAGCATAACTGAGATACCGCGGACACGCTGACAGCTATGTTGACTAGACGTGTCTTATGGTCTTCCAAGAAGTCACATGGTGGCAGCTGATAGAGCTGATCCTGCCCGCGTTGAGTCAAACTTTCTTGAAGTTTATCTCTACATTTCGTTACTAAAGTAACAAACAAAATAAGAAGAGAAACCACAATTCCACAAATGAGATTTTTATTATGGAGCCACAGATGTACATTTCGAAAACCCTGTCCTCTTCATCATTAAAGTAACAAATGATTTGTTATAATTGGGAAGAAGCTTCGTGACGTGATTCTGGCAGAAGAATAAAAATAGTCCTATGTATAGTCGGGTGCAAAAAGGTTTTTACCTGCTCCATAGGAACTGAGCTTACCGGATGTTGATCGATAGCAAAATCAGGCACGTTTACTGAGAGTCAAAGCAGATTAGACTGGATCTGTCCCTTCTGCATGAAAATAGGGTAGCAGGTATACGCTTGGGATGTGCTATTCACGTGCTCAACTATGACTTAAATCTAAATCTTTTTGCACTAGACTGTACGTATGTCCGAAAACTTAGTAATTTCATTTAGGATTTGCATGATTTTTTCCCTTCTCTCTCTGTTCATGCTTCTCCCTTTCATTTCTTTCATACACAAATTATAAAGTATGGCCATGGATCTGCATAATTAAACGTCTGTCGTCACATTAGAGAGGGAGAGAGAGAACACCATACAGCATTAATGAGAAAAGCGAGTTCACTGTGGTTAGTGACATAATAAAGACATAAACCTCTTGTTCACAAAGATTTATTAAGCGTATACGTATTTCGATCCGTTTGAGACCATTATTCAACGCAGATTTTATAAGAAAATATTCACTTTAGACAACCAATCAGCAATCAGCGAGAGAAAACCACAGCCAATCAGATTCTTAGAGTGAACACGTTTACAAAATGACAATTTATTAGACAGACTGAATGAAAAAATATGTGTTCCCTTAGATGACCAATCAGTTAGTAAGAAAATCGGGCAACAAATTTACAAAGCAACATCAGGAGAACAAATTTACAAAGCAAAAAATGTTAACAAAATACAAAGACAAAAATAACTCCACATTATGGCAAAGTTTTAACAAAATTGAGTCACCAAGGGGGGCCAGAATCATTGTTCAACAATTGTTCCGGATTTTTCTTGCCTATTTTCAAGAAAGGTCTTTTATGCGTCTAGAAGAAATCTGTTCTTTACCGGCCTAAGAAGACGACAATCCCAGAATGTGCTTAGCTACCGCGGATCTCTCTGGACGGTACCTTGTGTGGGCAGTGTGTTCCTTTAACCTAGTCAGGATGTTACAGTAAGTTGCTTCTCGGTAAACCTTGGGGCACCGACTGCATTTTATTTCATATATCCCGATTGAAAAAATGGGTGGGGGGTTGGGTCCTTTAGGTTATTCAGTAAATTCCTCAACGTGTTGAGATTTTTATATGTTAAGGATAACTGGGCATCCTTGAAGATCGCTTGTAGATTTCTATTAAGGTCGCTATTGTAGGAGATTGACAATCTATACTTATGAGCCTCTTTTCTTTTGAGTGTGGTTGATTCTTTCACCAATTATACGAACTTTCTTCTTCGAACCAAGTCTTTCACCAAACTCGTACTGTAGCCATTGAGGGTGGCTACCCTTTTGATATGTCCGATTTCAGAACGGAATCTTTCATCGGAAAGGGAATATTCCAACTTCTATCCACTAGAAAGATAAAAGCCGCCAATTATTGGCTCCAACAATGATTGGACGATCTGTGTATATACAGGGTGTTTTTGAATTGAGTACAGATTTTTTGGGAGATGATAGAAGAGGTCCTTAGAAGTATTTTTTGTCATATGAACATGGGGTCCCCGCAGCTCCGTTTACTTACAATACTGCATTGAACAATCAAATGACACCGGGACGCAGTGTGCGTTGGTAGGCCTAGATTATTTTATTTTTAACAATTAACACAAGCAATCTACTGTAATAACTTTTAAAGTAATTGTTTGCAAAGAAATTTCAAGGTGCACGTGCTTGTTTGTTGAAAAGTCTTAGGACAAACCAATGACGTATATTAAAGATAGACTCCGAATTCTATTGTGAACAACGGCAAAAAGTGAAGCAAATTGAGCCATGATAGTTCTGGGCAGGAGTGAGCCGTGGAGTAATTAGCTGTCTGGCTGATTTGTTTTTGAAGATTTTGGGCCCGAGGAATTATTAATTCAAAACCATTATTCAAAGTTATTCTGCGTACAATTGTACAAACAGACAAGAAAAAGAATCAGAAATCATTTTCCACAAAAATAAATCAAAAATACGTAACTAAAATGAAAATACGTTACTGAAAGACAATCGAAACGAAATTGAAATTGAAACCATGATAAAAAATTGTTTATAAAATATAATAAAATACTTCAAATACAAAGTAAACAAAAAGATAAACTTATCATTCCGTGGTCGGCGTGTGAAAGAATTATTAATCAGCTACTCTCGTGTTTAGCATCATCTTCACTCACTTTCGGCCATGACAGTTCTGGGCATGGAGCTTCCCAATTTGCTTCAAATTACAACAATAGGATTCGGAGTCTATCTTTAATATACGTCATTGGGACAAACCTCGTCAAGGAGATTCCATGGTATCCAACTAATCGCATTCTGGGAAAGCAGTAGGTAAAGATTTGTTTTAAAAAGTTCACTTGATGTATTAATTGTTAAAAATAAAATAATCTAGGCCTACCAACGCACACTGCGTCCCGGTGTCATTTGATTGTTCAATGCAGTATTGTAAGTAAACGGAGCTGCGTGGACCCCATGTTCATATGACAAAAAATACTTCTAAGGACCTCTTCTATCATCTCCCAAAAAATCTGTACTCAATTCAAAAACACCCTGTATATGAGCGTGTGAGTAGGATTTTGATAACTATCGAATTCCAACTCGTTTCCTGCGCGCATAATTTTTAAATCTAGAAAGTCATGCCATTATCCTCCACTTCCACAGTGAACTGAATTGTTGGATAGTGACTATTTAAAAAAGTTTAAAAGATTAATCTTGTCAGTATCAATGATCGCAAATACGTCGATCGAAGCTAAATTTTTGGAAAATAAGACCCGGATGAGCGGAGTTTGGCTTCGAATTTCCTCATGAAGATTTCTGATAGAATGGGGCTCAAACAAATCCCCATCGGAGTACCATCTGACATATGAAAAAATTCCCATTGGAACTGGAAAAATTTGTTATTGACACACCTTAGATAAACGAAAGTATCGACCTTGTTATCTAACAAAGCAGTTTGTAAGAAATCCAAGTGTTTCTGATCGGTAAGTTTGGGAATAATGAAATGACATCAAACGAGACCAATAAACACTGGTTGGGGTTAGTGACAAATTTCAACTTATCACATCAACGCTGTTCTTTACCGACAAATCTAAGGGGTCCAAAACCAGACGACCTAAAAAATCGGCTAAAAACTTATAAAGACGAAATTGAAGCAGAAATATTCGAAACAATGGGACGAAATTGATTATCTGGTTTATGAATCTTTGGGAGAGCATAAAGTTTAGGAACAATGGAGTTTGAAACCAATAAACGCCGGGCCACGGAGGGACTGATTAAGTTCTTACAGGAAGATTTTAACCGTTCTGACCAACTTAGGTAAAGGATCCTTTACAATGGAATCAAGCCAAAAACTGTGGACACAACTATAGAAAGAAAAATAACTCCAAAACCACTATTCCACATAATAAATTTTAAAATTTATTATGTGGAATAGTGGTTTTGGAGTTATGATCCTTTACAATTTTAGAGTAGGGGCCATCTTTTAAGAGTTGGGAAACACTTAGGAAAAATACTCAGACTAACGAATGATAACAACCGAGTTTCCTTTCTCCGATTTAAGATAAAAGCAATCCTTATTTTTTTAGGGATCTGAGAGTACGTAAACTCTTGAGATCCACTGAGGAATTGGAAGTATTAAGGTAGGTTCACAAAGACGCGGTACACGCGGAAGCAAGCAGCTGCGATGCGATGCGATGCGTCAATCCCTCTCCTGTTCACAAACATGCGGCAGTTCAAGCTTTCCGCATGACGTTTCAAAATACTGCCACTAGGAAAGTACATGTTAAAGATACTTCCTGTTAAAAGTAAACATCCGATCTCCAATACTAGCAAATTTTTATGATGAACGTTTTTGTTATTTTATTAGGTTTCGGAATATTTATGTCAAACATTATTTAATCGGATGTAGATGAAGAGATACTTCTATTAGCTTTATTTCAGTGTCAGAGCACTTCCCACTCCTTCCATTTTGGCGCTCTCAAGAAGATTACCGCTGATTGGTAGAAAGAATTCACGTGACAACCTTGCCGCTCTCGCCACATGTACCGCATAGGAAAAGTTGACTTCAAAATATCTCAGATCCGGCTTAGAAGCGGCAGATGCGGAATGAATCTGATTGGCTACCACACTGCCGCTTCCACTCGCATCCGCATGTACCGCGTTTTTTGTGAACGTACCGCGTCAGTGTGAACTGTGCATTTGTGACGAGCCCCCACCTAATTATATATGCATGAACCCACATTAGCATAGCCAATGTGTCGGAAGGCGATCGTCAACGGGTTCGAGACTGATATGTGAGAAATGAGGTGTTGTGAGACTAACTACGCAATTACTCAAGCAATGTTTACAATAAAACGTTAATTTTATTTCTATTACCAGCCCAATACATTTAAGTATTCGGAATCGTAATCGTAATCGGAATTTTGGTAAAAATTAAATATTCCTGACTAATTGTGTTACAACTCTAGACAGTAACGCTAGCCTAAAGGGGCCCCTTAGTCTAACGCGCTACCGCTATGCAAATCGCCACCAGGCGCGCGGAACACATGGAGTTCCTTACAATCGCATACACATAACTTGAGTACTTCCTCCAATATATTCAACAAAGGCCTTAGCAGGAGCAACAGATTTTTTTTTTCCTTTTTCAATAATCATAATCATGAGGACGCAGTGTGGGTATCATAACGTTGGGTCTGACACGGGACATCACCTCTCTTTAGCTGCTTTGGCATGACGCCGGAGAGCGTCACGTGATTCTTTTAAAGGCACCGGTGAGAAGAGTTAGCGCTTGGTCGGTCAGAAATCCTAGTGAGAAATTTGTGACGTCATTTTAACGCGGTCAGAAACGCCAGTTAGTGCTGCTATGCCTAACCGGTTAGTCTCACCGTCCTCACCGAGAAAAAGACGGTTAGCCCAGTGAGAAATTACGTCATCATTCTCTCACCGGTGAGGGTTTTTGACCTTAGCCAATGAGAAGTGCGAGGAGAATCACAGAAACCCCGCCGGTGATTCCCGTGCAGTTCGCTACCAACTACAAGTATACCCCCCTTACTACACTCAGTGATTTGCCTCCCCTATAAGATCAAGGGATCCACTGCAAAACTTTCACTGCCTCACGATTATTGAACTTTGAAATCAGTGACTCACTGCTTACAAGCGCTCCTTAAATATATATATCCGTATTGTTAAAATTAACGGCAAACATTAAGCTAAACATGTTACAAACTTCGCATTAACCACAATGTTCATTACTGTCACACTCAAACTGTGCGAATTTGTCGAGGACAAATAATTTGCACCGATAATCGTCATCTGTTGCACATCTATTGCTCTGGTGGACCCTCGCGTAGTTACATGGACAAGGAAGAGCAGTAAAATAAAAAAAAATTCACTCACCAATCGACGACATCAATATGGCAATCGAAGAAATTCGAATACTGCGCCAACAGTGATACCTGTGCATTGAGCAACTCTTCATCGGGATGGCCAAGCGAAAACTCCCGTCGAACGCTCCGCTCAAGGTAGCAACGCCACATCTGCAACGTCCTTTCACAAACTCCTTCCTTAGCCGAAAAAAAACAAACAATCTATTTTTTATAACATATACAATAGTTAATGTTGATCAATGATGTTATACTTGCTGATGTTCAATGATACACGAGTGTCAACTTAGAAAGGCCGCGTTCTATTTTACAGTCCGACGCCATTATCGCTATTTCTCCTCAAAACGAAAAAACGTCCTCTCATTCCGAACTTTTGGTACACACACACAAAAAAAAACTTTAATTTCTACAATAACAAAACAACACTTTAATACAGGGGTGACCAACCTGCGGCCCGCGGGCCAAATGCGGCCCTCCAAAGGAATTTGTGCGGCCCGCGAAATTAACTATTTACCGTAAAATTTATTAACAAGTAAGATTGTACGTGGTTAACGCTTCCTAAAATATTTGAATGTATTTGAATTGCAAATTGTTGGCCCCCTGAAAACCTTCAGAAATTTATCTTGGCCCGAGACAAAAAAAGGTTGGTCACCCCTGCTTTAATACAACAATTGAAGGATGACGAGAACCTCATCTTCCAAGAATTTCTCCCAACAACAATGCAAACAGCGATCATCTCACTCTGTTACTTTGCTTTGTTGACGCAACAGGGTTGAGATCGACGCAATGAAATGAATATTTACATAAAAAAATAATATCCTTTAATTCTAAACATATAATATCAAAATAGTAATTATAAAAATTATCAAAAGGAATTAGGCTGGTAAAGCCCCGTTTCCACGGACTGAGAATTCTCGTTTCGGGAAACTCGATTCGTCAAACTAGTTTCGCGGATCTAGTTTTAAGCTTCCCCTCTTGTTCCACGAACCGAACTTCTAACTCGTTTGACCCATTGCATTGTGGGATTATTCGTACTGCAGTACGCATTGCATTTTGGGATTGTCAACAAATATGGATGCCCAACAAAGACGCAGATTTATTTTAGTGACTATACTAATGCGGTTAAAATATTTACACGCATATCAATGAACAGATAAACCAATGCAGAACATTGATGCTTTATTTGCAGCATCATAATAGATCAATTATTTGTCGACAATTGCAAAATCAATCACTGCTGAGTCAATTGCTTTCTTTATTAGCTACACAAAATCAAAGAAAGAAATACAAGCTATGGATCAGACCGAAATCGTCACATTGGTGGATCAGTATTGTTCCGCTTCAGAATCCAAACCTCTCTCTCTTTTTCTTCCTACCTCCCCTTTTCTTCCAATCACCTGTCCTCTCGTAATTTTTTTCTCACAACAATGCTCCGATTTCTCTCTCTTCACCTCTTTGGTACTTCCATTGTCATTTCTAGGGGGCGGACAGCTCTTTTTCCTACTTCTCCTATGCATTCTTATTTCGCTACCTTTTCTTTCTATTTTCCCTTTTCGTATTTGATCGCCGGATTTATTTATAGATGTTTCTTCGCTAATTCGGCGATCTGACATGAGGCAACATTCCCCATTCAAATCAATGTTAAAACAATTCATCCGCTCTAAAGATCGAAAACAGTTTTTTTACGTTTTGCACGTCGCAGATCTTCAATTTTCTCCCCCCATAAAATTATTAACGCAATCGTATCCTGCTCTCCCCATTCCACCGCGCTCTTTCGCTTTCTACTTTCCGCCATTTTGAAAATTAAATGCGAGCCTGCGATGCGAAGCTAGTTTCGTCGATGAAACGAGTTCTCAAAACTCGTTTGAACGAAACTAGTTTCAAACGAGTTTCAAACGCGGTTGGTGAAACGAGTCTCGGTTCCACGGGATTACGGATCTAGTTCCGCGAACCGAACCGAGAAAAACTCGGTTCGTGGAAACGGGGCTTAATAACATAACCAAACAAACACTAGAGAATTGCTAGTAAAAATATAAAATTATTAAATTCCCACTGGGCCTATGTAATTTCCCCCAATTTAAATACGTGACTTGTCACGCATTAAGCTTCATCTGTTGTAAACAAGCAGCCCTCAAAGGTTGTTTCTTGGCCTGAGGCATTATTCTAATGCCGCTTTCAATGTCACGTACGATGTGCTCTAGGTCAAAATTCCCTTTAGAAACGAAGAATTTCAGGCCTTTGGATAGAACGTTAACTTGAAGACTAAAAATCCGTCTTGTTAATAAGGGGGAGGCCTTTCACTGCCGTTCACTGAAACACAACTTCCGTGATGTTAAGCAACATCAGCTACGGCTAGTCACTGGATGGGCGACTCATCAGTGACTCACGATCTTCACCCCCCCCCCCCCGGCTGCTGTGACCATCATACAGCAGTCGTTAATCCAGGTCTATCCAAGATTGAACTCGTCGGCCTCAGGCCATACAGTCTGTGGATGGACGTATTGGATTACGATAAATAAAATATAAAAAAAATAAAAAGTAAAATAACGGGAAAGAGGGGGAGGGGGAGACCTTTCTCTGATTAGACATAATTAAACGGAATTTAGACTCAACTTGTAATTCTTTTCCTCGAAAAAATGCAGGTTAATGGCAAAAGTATTGCTAGAAAAGGGATCCCAAAGATCCGCTGGGGTGTTGTTGCTGAGTAATAAATGTAGACAATATAACCGTAACTCACATATAGCTAGTTTCTTAAAGGATGAATAATATATACCTGTTATCAACTCTTTTCGTTGTCATCTGCGTTGAATAATGGTCTCAAAGATGCGTATACGTATACAGTGTTCACAGAAAAGTTGGATGATAAACAAAAACAGAGTTAAACTTTTCATTCGTTGACGCAAAACATCTTGGAGTCTCACTACCACAGTTTTTAGTAAGGCTTATTTAAGAACAACCGAAAACTTCAAATACGCGAATTTCATTATGCTAATGTAATCAGGCTTAAACGCGTTGTTAGGCTTATATGCAGTTGAAGAGAATACTAGGACTTGTGTTATGTAGAAGAAACTTTAGTATCCAAAATCCGTTGTTGAACAAATTATTTGTTGACCTGTCTTCTACCAATTTTTGAAAAAACTCAACTCTAATGACCATCATTACAGTAAATAACATTTGTTTTCGTTTGTGAAATATTCACGTGACCTCTGACCTGTAATCATAACACGACACTTGCGTGTTTCACCTCTAGCTGAAACCCAGTAAGTTCTTGTTTACACGTCAGTGGGTGATCAAACCTTAGACATCTGGTATTCTTTAGGGACACGATCTGTCGCTTTGTGCACAAAGAGAACTCTTTGGTTTGCTTTGCCTCTGCATAACAGAGACCCAAACAAATCAGAGATGTGATTTTGTTGAAATTTTCCTAGTCCTCTGTCAAGAGACTGAGAATTGGGTCGTAAGCGTCATCTGTCTGAAGAATCGTAGATGGTAATTTTAACAATTCGTCAAAAACATCCAAATGATTACAAATTCGATTAGACACTGAGGCTGCAAAAATATTACATAGATCAGATGAAAGAAAGAAAAACCATAACAGAAAATCTTATTGAACACCAAATCAAACGATGTAAAAAAACGATCATTGACTTTTGTCATCCTTTGAATTTTCATTGAAGCCCAAAAATTTCAGTTTAAAAAGTCGCACTCGATGTAAAAATCGTGAAACAAAACTTGCATTCCCGAAAAAACTGAAAAATTCTTGTATTCACTTAATCACGCGGTGAAAAAAAACTGCACGCAGCACTAAGCTTTAAGCTGGAAAATGTCATAGAGCGGAAAACGGTGACGAGATTTTTCTGCAAGTACAGAAAAAATGCTGTTCAAAAACTGCATTGCTTTCAAATGACAGGAAAAATACCTGTATATCACAGGTCAGGCTGGAAACAAAAGTAGCAAGCAACATTTAATGACATCAAAAACAGTAAAAAACGCAGGTAAATGAAAGTACGAAGGTGAAATGCTTTTATTTGACTGTGTGAATGAGAGCTTATGTGAAAACTGGCGCTCAGAGCAAACGTATTTCACGTACCCAGGGTGAAAGACGCAAAGACTTTTTAGCGTGGTTTAGCGGTTTATCTTATCAGTTGCCGACTTAGGTGCTGGTCACCTCGGCGAAGGTTATATTTGGATTACGTGATAACGCTTGCACTCGCAAATTTGCAAAAAGGAAACACTTTAACGTGGTGAAATACTAGTGAAACTAATAGGATAACGTATTTCGTGTACTCTGAATGGAAATCACAAAGTTTTTTTTTAGTTTGAGTTAGTTCGCACGTTTATCATAACAGCACCCGACTTGATGACATCCAACGGAGACAGTGTTACACTTGACCAACGTGGTAACCATTGCGTACGCCTTTACCGAAAAGGAAACACTTTAATGAAGTGCAAAACCAGTGAAACTAATGCGGAAACGTATTTCATGTACCCTAACAGGAAGACATGAGGATTTTTTAGTTGGGTTAGCGCAAACGTTGCTAGTAGAGGTCGGCTACACTGTTCACTAGACCTCACCCAAGTAGTGTGATAGCAATTACGTACAAAATTTTTAATAGGAACCCACTGCATACACCTTCACGTATTCTGTTGAAATAACAATAACGACAAAGAGATAAAAAATCGTAAGCATCGTGTCAAAAGTAAAAAAAAATTAAAGTTGAATTGAAATGTATAGAAAATGTTAGTACAAAGGCACACGCAATCGCTGGGAAAACAGTGAACCACCTTCAACGTATTTAACAATTAGCCGCTTTGAGACCGAATAAAAATCTTTATGCTATTCACTACCATGGTAACAACCCCAGTAATTGTATGTGCGAGGACGTGAAAATTGAGGACATCGTCATTTTAGTACCCCAGAAAAACATTTAAAATTAATGTTAAAATGTAAAAATAATGATTGTATGAATATAGACAATTCAGTAACAATTACCATGAAAACCCTTATTTGACTGTGTCAATGAGAACATATGTGAAAACACCCCGGTATCAACCCAATGTCTCACTAGCAGCCTCGCGAGTCTGTGTTTGAGTGCCGTGACAATAGACACCTCGGCTGTCATAGCAGCACGGAACAACATTTAAAAGTCACATTAAAGAGCCTGAAAAACTAGTGAATGAAAAATAAACTTGTACTGCAAGAGTATAATCAGACAAATTCAGCCACAAATGCCTTGAAAAAGGTTTATTCAACAACATTAATGAGAGCTTATGTGATAACCCTTAGCAATCAGTCCTATTTCTCATCGGGCACCACGAAGACGATCACCTGAATAACCTAACAGGAATAAATCACGCAAATCAGCCTCTATTCACTGTTTACGACATTAACAAAAATCAGTGCAATCAATAAACAAGAGGGGCTTAGTAGGTTGTTGATGTACTTTTGGCGGAGATAAAATCTCACAATATGCGGAAAATGAAATCCTTAAAACTACCCTTGTATTCGTTGGGATTTTGAAGTTTATGTGTTCAATTTGTTCATGCAACCATTACACAGCAACATTCTCATTAGATACATATTAACAGTATTGAAGCACATTAAATTTGTTTAAAGACCTCAGCAGATCAATTGTAAAAGAATGAAAAACTCTGATAGAACACAGTCAACTGAATTCAACCTCAAATGATTGAAAAAAAATATCAATCAACGCTGTTGAGCACGAATACGTTTGCAACAGATCTTAAACAATCAAGCTAAGTGAAGTGAACTTGAAACAATTCGTTGTATTTGAGAAGGTAAATTCAAAATTTTACAAAATGGATTAGAACGGCAAACCCAGCAATTGAAACACGGAAACTGACAACCACTCACGTCTGTTACACAGCACTGTGATTATTATTATTATTATTATTATTATTATTATTATTATTATTATTTATGCTAATACTTTATACAGATTGTAGTAATGATGAACTTGTGAAAATAAGTTATTGTAAGAACGACACATCAGTGTATGCAGACAATGTAACCGACACGGTGAAATAAAAAACTTGTGATGTAAAAATAACGATTGACATTTGCCTTTAACATCGTATTTTCATTGAAAACCCAAAAATTTCAGTTTAAAATGTTGCACTTGAGGAATAATTTGTGAAACAAAACTTGCATTCCCGAAAAAAACTGTGAAAAATTCTTGCAATCTCTTAATCACGCGGTGAAAAAAAACGGCACCCAGCACTAAGCTTTAAGCTGGAGAATGCCATAGAGCGGAAAACGGTGCCAGGATTTATCTGCAAGTACAGAAAAAAAACCCTGTTCAAAAACTGCATTGCTGCCAAATGACAGGAAAGATACCTGTACATCACAAGTCAGGCTGGAAACAAAAGTAGCAAGCAACATTTAATGACATCAAAAACAGTAAAACGAGGATTGATCTTAACACTGTGTACAAAGGGTTAAAAACGGAGATTGGACGAAAAATGTGGGCACAAGAGTCACAGAGAAATGAATTCAGACCTCCACTCAAGCAGTGCATGAAAACCTGATGTTCGACCCACTGACCAGTGTAGGGTACACAGTCAAGTAACAGTGAAAAGTCGAGGTGAATTTTTAACCAAATTAAACTTAAATCTCGTATAGAATGTTGCCAACATTGCACTTAAAAAGAGTAAATCTTGAGAGACAAAATCATTTAAAACAAACATCAAACTGAGTAACCAGAACGCAAAAAATCACAGAGAGTAGAAGAAAATTAAACATTCTTAGTGAAAAAGTTGCGATGTCAATTGTCAGCCCTGTAAAACTTCTGGTCCGTATTGTCAGTAGTCAATTGAAACAATACACTCATTATCAGAAAATTAAAGAACAAACAATACACCTTGGTTTGGTTTGTTTGGTATTAACGTCCTTTTCAACTGCTATGGTCATTTCAGGACGGCGTTATAGGGGCCGCAAATTTTGCCTCGCAAGGGTTCTTTAACGTGCAGCCGGCAAACGACTACACGGAACCAACGGCTTTACTTCCCTTCCGAAGGAAGTACGTGATCTCAGGATTTACCCCTGAAAAATCCTCGTCGTCCTCGGCCGGGATCGAACCCGCGTACTCGAGCTTCAGAGGCGATCACGCAACCTGCTGAGCCACCGAGGCCGATCAATACACCTTGAAACAGAAGTAGTTTTATTTAGAAGAATTCAGCCACTTTTTATATAATAAAATTGATTCAGGGAATGCAAAATTAGCACCTTTTTCATTTACAATTACCAATGAAATAAATAGAAGCTCCAACGATAGAATTAGCAAATTAATCTGTTTGCAATACAACTTTGCAGACATACATTCTTTATAAAATATTTTGAGCTTTCTCATATATTTATTATTAAAAGGGCTTGGAAAAAATTTGGTTGCTCAAGAAACAATAGTTGATTAGTAATTAGGCAATCAAATTGAGGTGCCAGTACGGCAACCATACCTCTCCATATGTGGTTTATAAGCTCGAGCCGGAGCTGGATAAAGAGTGTTTTGCTGAGAGCATCAGGACCTCCCCTGTCTGTCACGCCAAGGGTATAATCGAGAATTACGAAATTAATTTTATTTTCACACTTAGGCCACCTGAACATGGCTGCCATCACGTGATTAATCAAGAAAATATCATTAGCCAGACGTGTGACCTCACCCACAATTGGAAACCTAATCAAAATGTAATCAAATAGGAACCTCAAAATCAAAGGTAAATAAAACCACACCCAAAAGGATCACACCCAAAAACAGGACCACACCCAAAACAAGTACCGCACGAATAAAATGTATAAAATAAAATTTTTAAAGCGCACACTTTCACCTGTTTTTTAAAATTAGATTTTTTACTTTTTACTGCACTCTTTTATTTTATTCTTTTTAGTCTTTACTTAAAAAAATAAGCGTTTATATGATAACTACAAAACCAAAGAATAAAACCTTGAAAGCCTACGTCGGCTACGTTTGTATCTCGGCAAAGCGTTTACAACAATACCACAGTCAAGGGAAGAGAAAACAGTCGACCGACTCAGCGCTTGGAGTGTTTCCACATTTTTATTGCGCATTGGTTTTGCCGCCTGGTGGCCGTGGCAGAGCAAGTTTTCGTAAGCAGACAACAAAATAAAACTTTATTTTCTTACTCATGAAATACGAAAAAAATGCATTATTTTACATTAAAAAACATTAAAATTTTTTCCAATAATACTTTTGTAAGGTAATAAAAAATTCTTCAGTGCAATTTTTTTCTTCAGTCTCATAATAAAATTATGAATATAATTGCATAGAAAAAAAATTCTTTATACTGAATGTTACAGTTTTTACAAATTGGTTTCATACAATTTTATATGAATTTCATACATTTTTAAATAGATTTAATACATTTTTAAATGAATTTAATACGATTTTTAAATAAATATAATGCGTGTTTGAGTTCAGTGCAAATTGACTTTAATTACTAAATTGACTATATTAAAAAAAACATTTTTTTTGAAACCTTGATTTAGTAAAATTTACGATAAATTTATTTTTTATTATTTTTTCAATTACAGAATACAAAACTAACATAGACAAATAACACAAACGTAAAAAGAGTAATAGTTAACCAATGTGTAATTAAAGTAAAGTATTTTGTTTGTAATCTATTGCATTTATAGTTGCCGCCACATAAGTTGAACGATCTTTTTGACATGCGCAATAAGTCTTCTCATCAATATGCTTTCTCTAGATTTTATTCATGATGCACTTATTATACTATAGTTAAAGCTCTAAAGTATATATAGAGCTTTAACTATAGTAAAGACGGAGATATCGTTGAAACGTGGAAAGCCTATTAAAAGTCATAATATAAAACAAATTGCCTTCGAGTCGACTATTTTGCATCATTTTTTAATTTATTAATTTCATTTATCTATTTGAAAAAAAAAAGAAAATAGAAACTAAATATAAATACGAAAACAATGTTTCGAAAACGAAAGCGAATGTTTCATGGAATAGCTAAGCGATTTACTTCCCGTTAGCGACTATTGGCTGGCGTTAGAAATGACGTCATCCTGTTGTAAATATTCCAAAATCTGTTGCTCGTCTGCATTATGCTTAAATCTCGAGATGAGATATTCTTTCACTCTTAGCTTAGTAGATATGGATAACTGAGAGTCAATATTGTTTCTAATTAATATTTCTTTTTCTCTTTTATAATTATTTATTACTTTGTCATTGTTTTTATCTTTTGTTGTATGATTTACCAATTCCAATTCAAACCTATCTGGTTCCTCCTGCTCTTCCCCCATACTTATTACTTTTATACTGTATATTCCAGTCTTCACGATATCGACGAAGGAATTTACATTATTATTCTGATTCTTGTTTTCCAGTTTCTCTTCGTTATTAAGATTGGGCTTAACTTCAGTCTTATTAAAGAGATTTTCTAATCTCCGATTCGCAGACTTATTAATATTCAATAATTTCTGCAGAATGTTGTTTTTTTTTAAAAAAGAATAGGCTATAATAAATCATCAAAGATTTAGATAGATTACACTGGTCAACAACATTTTTACTACTGGGGAAAATATTAGGTGTTTTAGACCAGTTTGAATGTGGTGATTCCAAATCTGAACTCCAAATTTTTCTATAAGGTCAGGATCTCGAGTTATAGAAACTACCACTCCAATGTTTAATTTGGTATTATGAGACTGTTTTACACAACTGAAACTTAAACAATATTATTTTACTTAAACATCTAAAATGGTGTTAAACATAGCTTAGATTTCATAAAAATATTTCCATACAGTAGATGAAGATAAAGCATTTATTCAAAAATGTTTTAAAGATTTGCTCCGACGCTTGTGCGTAGCATTAGTTTCCCCGTTCAGAAACCAGCAAAAGTCACCCATCTCCATTAAATTAATTTCTTGGTGAAATATTTCACCGTGTTCGTCGCTAACAGCCCCTAAGTCCAGCGGGAAGTAACAGCAATAACTTTACATCCTGATGTGTTAGAAATTTGGAATTCAGATTTGGAATCCGCACACACAAATTAGAACACCTACATTTGTCAAAGTAGCTGACAAAAAGTATTTTATGTTGACCAGTGTTAGTTAAAGATTCCAGCATTAGCCCCAAGTCCAATTGTAATTTAGGATGTTCAAATTTTATATTTTTTTCTTCTGAATTCAGGTTTTTATTTGTTGAAGATATACTTGACATAAGTGTATCAAATATTTCCTCCTCAGATAAATATTCGTCTACGGAAAGTTCCACGTCTTCAGGGTGATTGCAGTTACAAATATCACATCTCCATTCGCCCGCTTTCAAATGATATTCCTCCTTCTATAGCGAAACACATTTCAAGTGAAATCTCTGATTGCAACTATCTCTACATGTATAAATTCTTTATAGATGTTACCCTTCCCACAATTTCCCTGTTTTTTCACTATTTTTGTTCCTTGTTGGACTCATCCAGTTGGAGCTTAAACAAACACGTCCGCTCAGTTGAAAATTTCTGCCATAAAAATTATTATTATTAAGTTTCTGCCATGTAGTTATAATATTATTATTTTGTTCAATTTATTTCTTGCAGCTAATGCGTGTTTTCATTTTACAGCCAGTAGTTCAAATAAATGTTTGTGCTTTACCAAAATTTATTTCAACCATGTGATTTCTCGAAAATATGGAGAGTTATACATGGACGAGAAGAAAAGACGGAATGAGGTAACCAAAATCACTTACATTAAATAACTATAATTTTAATTTTTATTCTAAAAATGTCCATTATAGTTCGCATCAAAAGTAATTTCCAAGTTTTTGATTTTTATTTGGCAGATCTCTTCCTTTACCTCTTGGATCTATTTTTCCCCATCATTACTAACGTTAAAGAATAACTGTTGAATGGTCTTTGAGGATTTATTTATACGCCATATCTCATAAGGGAACTACACTGGTGGCCAAAAGTTTGGACCAACCAGCAAAATCAAGAAAAAATGAATTTATACTAAAAATATTTTATACCTACAACTCTAAGTAAATATGAAAAAATTTTCAAGGAAGAAACAAATTTATTTCTGAGTCGTTGGTTTCATATTAACTTAAATCAAAATAAGACTGGCCAAAAGTTTGGACCAACATCACAAACATGCAAATAATTTGCATACTACAAGTCATCATGTTGTGTGGTGAGCACTAAAACCATATTAGGTATTGTACAATGTTAACTGAAGGCCAACGAGAGCGAATTAGAAATTTTAACAAGCAATTTACAAACTTCAAAAAGTTGCTGAAATCTCCCGTGTGAACTACAAATCTTTATCAGAATTGTTAAAAATGGTAATTGGAATATAGGACGGAAATAAGACGACCTTGTGCACTGACGCGAAGAGAAAAATCAAGAATTAAGAGAACTGTTAGACATGATATTACATCTGGGCATGTAGTCAACACCACACAAGTCAAACTTAATCTGCGACTTGCTGCCTCAAGAAGAACAATTCGCAGCGAACTACGTGCTCAGAACTTTGCCTATGAAATTATATCCAAAAAATTGCCACTAACACAGAAACACATGCAGGAGAGACTGGAGTTTGCTAAGCCACATCTGCGTGAAAACACAGACTTCCAATTGGTTGCGTTTTCTGATGAAAAACGAATTAGTTTGGATGGTCCTGATAATATAGCTTCTTATGAAGAGCATCGTGATAAAGAAACACTTGTTCCACTGAGAATTAAGCGGCAAATGGGTGGTAGTGGAGTGATGATTCTGGGTGCCATTGGAAGCAACGGAAAGTTGAAGATTCACATTATAGATGGATATTGCACAATAGTTCCATATAAAGATGGTCTTCACAATGTGTTCACCCCTTTGTCAAATTCTAGTTTCAGCAAAAACCATGGATTACCAGCAGGACTGTCCTGCAATCTATACTGCACGAGTTGTGAAAGCCTATTTTGAGAGCAACAACATTTCCACTTTTGCTTGGACTGCTCGAAATCGAGATCTCAATATTATTGAGAATGTGTGGCATCTCACGGAACAAAAAAATTACCAAAACACTCAGTACAAATCTCCAGAACAACTAATAGCAGCCATTCAGAAAGCTGTTAAACTAAATGTTATTAAAAACTTATTTAATTCTGTTTCAGGTCGTTTGTCAAATATTGCAGAGTCAAAATGATCTCAAATATCAAAATAATTCATTAGTTAATGATGTAATACTTTTTTTCCTTTATGTTATACAAATATGGTCCAAACTTTTGGCCAGTCTTATTTTGATTTTAGGTAATAAGAAACCAACAACGCAGAAATAAATTTGTTTCTCCATTTGTTATTCCACAGCGCCACATTTTCACCTGATGGTGAAAGTTTGCACTATTTTTTTCCGGAATGGGCCGGCCCCTCATCGTCTGAATGGGCGGGGGGGTTGGGGGGATGACAATCGGTTCATTAGATTGGGCTTCCCTGAATATTGTTTCATATTTACTTAGAATTATAGGTGTAAAACAATTTTCGTATAAATTCAGTTTTTCTTGACATTGCTGGTTGGTCCAAACTTTTGGCCACCATTATATTTGACCTTGTCACTTGGAGATGACAATGAAATTTGGTACATGAGTAAAGCACATCAAGGGAAGTCTATCATAGAAATGCGAGATGCAGCCGGCATGTAGTTCGCGTTATAGCGTGTTATTTCGTTTTCCGGGTTATACACCCTTTTCAGTAAGAAGATGGGCGGGGCACGCACTTGCGCGGTAGCTGCTTCCGGCGGGCAAAAAACTTCCGTTCGTCCATTTTCCCCATTGCTAGCCTACGTTTCAGTGGAAAATTTATCGCCTACAAGATTTAAAAAGGCTGAAA
Source organism: Rhysida immarginata (assembly GCA_023313115.1). Classification (NCBI taxonomy): domain Eukaryota; kingdom Metazoa; phylum Arthropoda; class Chilopoda; order Scolopendromorpha; family Scolopendridae; genus Rhysida; species Rhysida immarginata. The sequence goes on along the minus strand of JAHWFO010045870.1, from coordinate 43,055 downwards.
AAAGATGATGTTATAAAAACTTATAATGAAGTAACCTTGTGGACCCCTTTACACCCCTGAAGTTTCAGGATAATTCGTCAAGTATTTTCCTAGATATTCGACAAAACTTCTAAAATCAAAGGTGTTCATATTATTTTGTTCAACCCCTGTATATGGCTGCATTTTCCTCCTATATAACGAAATGAAATTCAAACTTTAGTTATTTCTTAACCGAATATTGTTCTAAAAAATCAATTCAAATATAGCCACGCTAATAAATAACTAACTACTTAAAGTGACTAACTTATTAATTGCCACTTACCCTATAGGGCACTCATAAATACCCCATATACATTTCCACTGGGTTCTCAGTTGTGCACAGATAATGCTTTTTCTTTTGAGAAGCTAAACATTTTGGTCTCATTATAACATATTTTTGAAACTTAAAATATGAACACACGTATTAGAAAATGTTTAGAAAATGTTTTCAAAATAAAAGAAATTAAAAATATCTCCAGCCAATTTTTGCCTGAGAAATATCTCCAGCATTCATATGTTTGACTGCTCGGTCGTAATACCTGGATTTATTACCATCATCCTGAAAATAGTCATATATTTTTCGAAATGTTACGTCCGGTAGCAAATTCATGTTGTGTTAGGAAATGTATTATAAAAAATATTATTCAAATCAAATAAAATTTTATACAAATCAATACTTACAAGATGCTGCCAAACAGTAAGCGCAATGTTGATGGCATCAATCTCCACGCGATTCAATGTTAACCTGCTGATTTTGGTGGCTTATTTCTGCAATCACTTCAGACTTTCTTAATTTACAATTAGAGGTCCACGAAGTTACTTCATTATAAATTTTTATAAAATCATCTTTTTTCAGCCTTTTTAAATCTTGTAGGCGATACATTTTCCGCCGAAACGTACGCTAGCAATGGGAAAAATGGACGAACGGAAGTTTTTTGCGCGAGCGCGTGCCCCGCCCATCTTCTTACTGAAAAGGGTCCATTGCACAAGGACACAGCTTACTGGAGTTTCGGCTGCTTTTATACACCTCGTACCGGTGAGGCCTCGAAGAAGCTTTACCCAGCTCTAGAGTGCTTGTGCTCACCCGGTTCCAGGTCAAAGTCAAAGCGGGCATATAGTACCGCTTTGGTCACAAAACATGATAAACTCTTATTTATAGTAAAATGGCGCTTAGTTCGCCTTCAACGGTTAAACTAAAAATGGCTGCAACTTCTGTTTACAGCAGTGGCTGGAGCATGTGCAGCCGCCAGCGGAAGTATTTGCCGGAAATACGTTTGTCCACCTTGATCTGGGCTTTTTTTCGTCGCCTGCTATCTCAGCGACCTCTTCAGACAAAACCCTGAATATTGCGTTAGGGGAGGTGGAGAATCTCAAACAAAACCCTGAATATTGCGTAAGGGGAGGAGGAGAACCTCAAACCGAAACAAAATAGTTTAAAAAAGAATAAAGAAACGTTTCATATACAAATGTAATACAAGTGTGAAAACTTCATAGCCTTCATTTCTACAACCCTGGCGTCAATGAACTTCGACACCTACAGAATTTTAGATAAATACAACGAAACTAATTGTAAACAAATGAAAATTATTTTATTGAGTGCACAGAGCTTTAGTCAACTGTGATATAGCATTTTAACATAAAAACAAACGAGAAAATTAAATAAGCGACTTTTTGTAATGTTCCGTTTTCAACACGTTGCAATGAACTTCGTACACCGTACCGTTTATTGCACATTACCACTGAGTGGCGTCACCTTTCCGACGAATGACGCTCCGAAGTTGTTGAGGCATGCTGGACACTAACTTCTGCGTTGTTTCTACTGGAATTTTGTCCCACTCTTCGGAAATACACGCCCGCAACTGCTGCAGTGTTCGAGGCTTCCGCTGTCTGACTTTTCGCTTTAAAATGCGCCATACATTTTCAATGGGTGACAGATCTGGGCTGCAGACAGGCCAGTCAAGCACCCTGAAACGCTGCTATTGTAGCCAAGCCTTGGTGTTCCGAACAGCATGAGGCTTCGCGTTGTCCTGCTGAAAGATGCTTGGTCTTCTATTGAACAACATTTGGCGGGATGGACGCAGATGCTGTTGAAGAATGTTTATATAGGCAGCAGAGTTAATAGTGCCCTCGCAAAAGTGAAACAATCCTGTCCCGGCTGCACTCATGCAGCCCCACATCATCAGCGATGCAGGCTTCTGAACTTTCCTCTGGTAACAGTCGGGATGATTACTTTCGTGCTTGGTCCTTAGCACCTTGCGACCGTTGTTGCCATACATCACTGCAAAGGTGGACTCGTCGGACCACAGAAAACTATTCCACTGGGCAAGGGTCCACTTTAGATCGGTTTTGGCCCATGCTACCCGGCGACGCTTAGCTACAGTGCTCATAAATGGCTTCCTCTTTGTAGCGTATAAGTAATAGTTGCATCTTCTGATGTAACGGCGGACTGTGCTTTTAGATATGGGTATATGAAAATAATCTCGAGCCCAAACAGTCATTTCACTTATCGGAGCATGCCCGTTTTTCACAATGTAACGTCGAAATACTCGTAGGTCCCTAACATTCAATAATCACTGCTTACCTGGTACAGTCCCTGGTTCTGTTTTCCCGATTTCTCTGAAACGCTTGATGATCCCATTAACAGTAGAGAGTGGAACTGATAATTCATGGGCAATAGCTCGCTAGGATTTGTTATTCTGGAACTGCTGTATAATTTTTTGCCGTATAAATGTTTCTACTGGCTTACCACGTCCCATGGCTCAAAACAACACGAATACTGAGCTCTGTCGCGTGGACGGTGCTTTTAAAGCCTGGTGCAAAGCATACTGGGCGTTTCTACAGCCTTCAGGAAAGTTCTATATGCTGGCGAACCCTTGTGTACGAAGTTCTTTGAAACCTGTTGACAACGCAATTTTACATAAATTTGAATAAATTATTTCACACCATTAAATCGATTCTAAATCGATATCGATATTGTTATATATACTCAGTAAATCTATTTTCATTAGCCTGCAATCCTCTGTATGCACTTTTCACTGTGTTTTTAGCCAAATTACTTGGTGTCCGAAGTTTATTGACGCTAGGGTTGTATTTGCAATGACACAAAATGTAAAGTAACAGAATGTTAAATAGAAAATAATTCTCATGTTGCATTTTATTGTAATTACATCAAATATTACCTGAAACAAATTCATTAAACTTTATTTTTAGTAACGTAAAGTAACGAAAGTCAACAACTCGCAGAACAATTAACCAAAACTTTGTATATTTTATTGCATTGAATCTGGATCTACAGCTTGACTTCCATAAAAAAAAATTTAAAGGCGCTTCATATATTTTCTGGTTTGATATATTTTAGTTTATGCGTCAATACATTTGATTGTAATTATTTCATTTACCATAACCAACATTCAGATGTTTACATTTAACATATTTCATTTTTTTATATTGAAATAGGGGACGTTTCTTGTTATTATATAAATAATAGTTATTAAATAACAATAAAAAATATTTCAGATATTATTTCAGTTATTAAAAAAAAAATAAAAAATGTAATAAATTTCAGAGAGACCGTATTTCCTTCCGTAATAAATCCCATTTTCTCTCTAATCCGTTAACCGCCTATTTTCTGAATCCCTGTCTAAAAACGATCCACCTCTCTCCACCAGCTCCAGCTCCTCTACTCTTGGCACAACCGCGGTTATTAATCTTTCGACCACTAAACTTTCGTCTCTCGAAATCAGAACCCTGTCTAAAAGCCTTTCCTTCTGTCCCACTCCTAATACTATTGACACTTTTGATATCATTTCCTCTGTCGATAACTTCAGCCGTGCCCTCAGATCCCGTCTATACTTTTGCATGAATCCTTCCAATTCTACTTCCGCTGCCAGCTCAACCTTCCATATTCCCAGCGACTGGACCCCTCCTCATGACATCAATCCTGAGCTTGAAGTTTACATCAAGTCCATACAAAACGACATCCTTTTCATCACTAAAAATATTAAAAAAAAACTCTTCCTAACTCACCAATAACGAATTCCTTTGTATCAAACACCTTAGCAATTACCCTGATATAACAATTAAGCCCGCAGATAAAGGGGGCGCTATTGTTGTCATGAACACCTCTGACTACATTAACGAAGCTAACAGACAACTCTCTGATATTACGTTCTACAAGAAAGTAACCTCCGGTCCTACTGACACGTTCAACACCAAACTTCAAAATACCCTCTCTCAGCTTGAATCCTCTTCCGAAATGGATAATAAAACCCGTCTCTTCCTCCTTCCTAAATTCAGTTCTCCTGGTCGTTTCTACCTTCTTCCCAAAATTCATAAATCTGGCAATCCCGGCCGTCCGATCATCTCTTGTAATAACACCCTCTGTGAGCCACTATCTGCTTATGTCGACCACCACATACGCCACATCCCACCCAGTATTTCTTCCTATATCAAAGACACTAACGATTTTTTCTCCCATATCCAGTGGCACTATGGGCTCCAAAATGGCTCCCAACTATGCCAACATTTTTATGGGGAAGGTGGAAACCAAACTACTTTCCACGTCTCCCTTGAAGCCGTTAGTCTGGCTGCGGTATATTGATGATGTTTTCCTGATTTGGCCACACAATGAAGACTCACTCTTATCTTTTATCACTCATTCTAACTACATCAACCCCTCCATCAAGTTTTCTCACAATTATTCTATCACGACAGTTTCCTTTTTGGATGTCTCTATCACTAACAATTAATTGTCTACTAATCTCTATAAGAAGCCCACTGACCAACACCAATACTTACACTATGACAGCTGCCATCCACGCCATTGCAAGGATAACATCCCTTTAGGTCAGTTAACTCGCATCCATAGAATATGCACTAATCAGTCTGACAAGGACTTCCATGCTAACGCCCTTACCCACTCTCTAAAAGCAAGAGGCTACCCCAAATCTGTCATACGCGCTTCTAACTATAAACATCATAATTCGCGTCCTAACAACAATCCCAAACCTTCTCCAGCCATGACAACACCTGCATTAGTTCTTCCTTATCATCCAACCCTCAGTATTATTAAAAACGTCCTTAGGAAATATCAACATATTATTGACAACTCTCCTCTTCTCCACTCCATTCTACCAGAACCACCAAAAGTTTCTTTTAAACGGACATTTAATTTTAAAGATACGGAGGGTTGATTCAGATAAAATGAGACGACTTTAAACGCCGCGTATGACCTTGACGGAATGTGATTTACAAGACTCGTCCATTATTCATGGGCCGGCCAGGTGGCCGAGAGGGCTAGGGCGTAGGCTTTGTGTTTCTAGTTCTCGAGTCCGCCTGGCTGCGGGTTCGAATCCCGCCGTGGGCATGGATGTTTGTGTTTGTCCCGGGCTGCGTACTGTTATAATTTGTGTAAAAGGCGCAAAATGACCTTTGTAGTCGACGCCAAAATTTCTAGAAACCACCACCACCATTATTCATGGAGATTACCTTTTATACACTTGTTGCTGTTATTTGGGACATTTCGTGCTGAAACATGGCTTCCAAAATCACAGCTTTTTGGGAAGGGTATATGTTTGGCCTTTCCGACGCTAACTTCAGTCTTTCGTGCATTGTGGAATTAATGCAAACGAAATGGTATTGTGGTATCCAAAGCTACCGTGGGTCGAATAATCAAAAAGAACAAATTGCGACCATCTAATGAACGTGGACGAGCAGAGAAGCAGACCAGAAACAAGCCCCAGCCAACACGCCCAGCTCAGGTGGTGCGAGAAATCCGGTCTGAAGTGCTGAAAGAAAATCCCCCCACACAGAGAAGTCTAGCCGAAAGGAAATATATTTCACAGGCAACAGTTTCCAGAATAATTCATGACAATCTTGGGCTGGAGCGACATCATAAAGTGCATCCACATTGACCACATGGGCAAGGCATCAAGCCACACTGCCAAGTAATCTGTGGCTTACTACAGGAAGATGGAACAGGAGACGGGCATACGAGTTATTCCCTTCTCTCATGTGCCTGTAAAATCTCCTGACGCATCACCGATGGATTTCTGTGGTTTTGGTCTACTGAAACGACGGCTCGGAAGTCGCCGACCAAGAACCGTTGATGGGCTATGGAAAGTGTGTCAGCAGGTGTGGAACGAACTTCCCATGGAGTCCTTCAAACTCAGACTACTTCAGTGGAAATTACGGTGCCGGGCGAAGTCCAACAACGTGGCTCTCACATCGAACACAACCGATGGTGGCGCCATGGTATTACACCATCGTAACAGAACTGCAAAGTCGTCTCATTTTATCTGAATCAACCCTCCGTATTCTGGTCCATGCTGCTATTACCAAACCACGCACTTCTACTAAGGGATGTTCTCCTTGCAATGCAAAGCGTTGTGGCGTTTGCCATTTTCTTAACCCTGCTACCTCCATTTCCAGCAGTGCTTCCTCCTTTACTTTCAAGATTAACTAGAACCTCCTCACCTGCACTACTCACAACTTAATTTACCTGTTACATTGCAAAGTATGCCAGAAACAGTACGTTGGAGAGACGGGCAATACCATACGCTCCAGATTCGCCGGACATAAGTTCGACATCCTTAGCAATGCTGACACCCCTGTCGCTAAACACTTTAATTCCCCTGGCCACTCTTTACCAGGCCATCAGCCTTTATATTCTTCGTAGTAACTTCAATAACAAAAAAGAAAGAAAGCAATTCGAGTCTTTTCTTATTTGGAAATTTAATTCCCTCACCCCTAATGGCATTAACCTTAGCAAAGGCACCTCATTACCTTTCCCATATTCCTCTTCAACTTCAGCTATTCCCTAATTTGTTGTAGGCTGTCTAGCCCCTTTTCTTTTTCTTTATCTTTTCTCAGTTATTACGACCAGGTAAATGTTCTTTCATATTTTTCTACTTCTATGTTCATTTTGTGTCCGTCCCTGTACTCTTTTTTCGTGGGCTTTCTGTACTCTTTTATTTTAGTGACCTTTTTTATGCGGTACTATTTTACAGGGTGACTAGCGACCGGGAATTGTCAAAAAAGTTTGTAACCGGAACAGTCAGGGAATCATAAAATCTGAAAAATTTGAACAATGTCAATAATATTCTATCAGGATAGCCCCCTTTTTTGGCTTTTATGATCAGGAAAAATCAAGGAAAATTCAGGGAATTTTACGAAATCGTTTTGCTAGACACCCTATCATTCCTAAACTTTTTTTATAATTTTAATTTTGTATGTGTTATCCTATTGCATTTTTCTCGCCGCCCTCTTATTATCTTCTATTTGTCCTCCTTCCTGTCCTATCCCAACACGTCCTCAAATTCATCTCCTGTCCTCCCATTGGTACTCTTCTAGTTTTCCAGACAATACCATCCTACTGTTCCCTATGCCAACTGTATATAAAGTCGTCCTTTAGTACTCTTTTCATAACTCTCTATCCGAAACGTCAGCTTTTTATTTTATTTATTATTTATTAATTATTTTGTCAATTATTATTTATTTTTTATTTTTATTTAATAACTATTATTTATTGTATTCCAGAGTTTTTGTGTCTCGTTCTTTTCTCATATAAATATCCGTTCATTGTTATTATATACGTATGAATGGTTTTCTAAAGTGACTTTCCGCACTTGAGTTTATTTCCTGGGTTTTATTTTTCCATCTGGGTATTTTTCTGGGTTTTTTTCTATCTAGTTTTTTCCCTGAGTTTTTCTATTGGGGTCAAGTTTGGCGATCTGGGAGGCCAACCCATTGGCCCATCTCGTCCAATCCAAAAACCTCCGTGTGGAATAGTGGGTTCTCCGTTTTCATTTTGTCATCCAGTAGGAGTGTTATTGTTTCTTCCAAAATCAGTTCTCTGAAACGCTGGGAAGGTAATGTTCCATCATAGAAAATTGGACCAATAATATAACCATGGTAGATTCCACACCACACATTGATCCTCCATTGATGCTGATGAGCATTTTCGCGAAGGCATCTGGAATTCACATTTGACCAATAGTGCGAGTTATGCAAGTTTACAAAACCATCTCTAGAAAATTGTGCCTCATCTGTCCATAAGATGCGAGAGAAGAATCTCATGTTTGCATCCCGAGAAATCAGCAACCAGTTGCAAAAGTCCATCCGGGTTTGGAAATCTGCGTTCCCATCCATTGCTTGGTGAAGGTGGACATCATGTGGATAAAAAGAATGCTCATGTAAGTATTCGTAGAACGCTTCTTTGACTGCAGCTTGCAACTGATTGATTGAGCGGGAACTGCAATGAGGATTGTTGGCTACTGATGCCAGAACAAGAGTACCTGTAAGTTCATCTGTACCCGTTGGTTGTCTTCCTGTTCTCGGTCGGTTTTCAAGAGCTCCGTTTCCAGGAATCGTTGCAATATGCGGTAAAGCACTGAGGTTGAAGGATAGCGTCTCTCGATAACACTGCATATGCTCTAGAAGTTGCATTGAATTTCTTCCGCTCTCGCCAAAAAGGAGAATTATACCCACTTTTCCCTCCTTACTGTACTCAGTCATTCTTAAATTTAGCTTTCGGAAACCTAAAAGTTAAAATTGGACAAAGTTATTCTAATAGACCTTATTGAAAACTGTGCTTGCGAGCATGATCTGTTTCGGGATTAACAATATTCGCCGAGGCAAACGCAGTGGAAACAAAACGGCTTCACGCGTTCATTTGCTGTTACTCTAGAAAGTTGATAATATAGGATGAATTTTCTTGTATTTGTTGCAGGGCCGTAGCGCACACGTTTGAATTACCCTGTAAAGATTGATTGATGCAGTGCGTGAGGGCACCACTGAATATGCACACTGGAATTTTGCATATGGCATATTCATAATATTCTGCTTGTTTCCATTATTTTGTATTTTGTCATAAATGACCCTCCTCCCACAATTTTATTTAGTGGTTTAGTCCATTTTTCTGAAAGTTTCTGTTAATAAAGTGATACAGTTTACTGACTTATTCAAACTAATGTTCTTGTGAATTCCTGTGTTCTGCTGTCAGATTGGTGTCAATTTGGTATAATTTTTTCCAGCATACAGCAGTATTGATTCGACCATAGCCTGGCTATCATTCATGCCTCCTTCTCCTGTCAATTTTGTGGTTTGGTCTGCATCAATGATGGGTTTCTCTGCGAGGCCAACGAGAGACGCAGGCCTGGAAGCGGAAAACTCACCTGACTATCGAGGTGCTAGTAACAATCCAATTTTCATTGGGCGAGGTCAAAGATGCTAACATCGAGTTGAGTTAGTGATGAAAATCATTGTTGCTATGATGTTTTCCGTTTGTTGGCAACATTGAAGGTTGGATTGTTGCTAGAACCCCGATGGTCAGGTGACTTTTCCGCTTCCAGGCCTGTCTTTCTCGTTGTCTTCGTTTCCCTTACCAACTTCAAACTTTTTTCTTTAATTTTCGCCCAATAAAGCAATGATTTTAACATTCAATTTATAGTAACTGAATGGTACTCTACAACTTTGCAATTGATACTAAGCCTCTCTCTAACATAGTTTAGGAGATAAGTTGCCAAAATTCATAAACACCTTCTTGCATAAACTTGAAAATGTCACTACCAAGTAGCCCATATCCTGCTTAGTAATAATATTTTTAATTTCATTAACATACACCAAATAGTTTTCGAGTTATTTACCTACGCTCTATTACTAGACTTTTGCCTAACCCTGTATAAACAGCAGATAAATATAATAATTATAATTTAGAGTTTAAGCAAAAAAATTATAAATGTCGCTTATATTATTTCTATTGCCTGTTTCTAGAGATTCTTTATTCAACAAATTTAAAGCTATTACTGCGCCAGAAATAAAAATTCTTCTTTGAGATTTTATTATTTAGTTTATTATTGCTTTTTATTATTTTTAAAATTTCAGCTAAAAGTTATGGCGAATAGGATATTTGGTAGTTTCAAAGAAAGAATAAAGAATTCTGAATGGCTAAGCAACTCAACAAAAGCAAGTGCCACAGAAAAGGTATGATTCGCAACAGTAAGATTATCATTAATGAGAATATGATAAATAAGCCAATGTTTATTTTAAGCCAATACATAATATTTATTTGTTAAGTATTGCTTTTTGTCAAATTTTTTTCTCAGTTAAACAAGATGAAGCAGTTATATTTATATCCTGAATGGATCAATAATAACACCAAATTAAATGCTTATTATCAAAATGTAAGTAATCTCATTGCATATTTTTTTAATATTTGATTGATTGACTGGCCTATTTTTTCTGTGATTATACAATTGTTTTATACATATCCATAATTTCCCAGCGTGCATTAGACTCTTTCAATGGGCGCAGCCAATCTAATCACAAAAGCAGGAAAGTGCTCACTCTCAGCTCAGCAGAGACTGCAGAGAGACGTTTAAACTCCTGATCTGCCCTATTCTTGTGATTTTATCATCTGAAAAGATTCAACTGCAGCAGTGTTCGATTAAGCTGCGAAGTCTTAATGACGGCGATTCATCAAAATACTAGGAGATGCCACCTGTGACGTATTTATTAACCTCAGCGCGAAAGGATCTATAAGGATAGGCGCCTTAAACAAGAAAAAAAAAATGACTGTTGTAGTCTTTTGGTATGATTTCAACTTAAGAAACAAACAGAAATCGCGAGAGGCCAGATCAGAGCTATGGGGAAGGTGAGGAGCGCATTCGATGTGTTTCCTCGCTAGATATGCGATCAATTTGTTCGCCACATATTGCTGTACGTTAAGGTGCGTTCCCATAAGGCGTGTTTCAGAACTCGAGGAGATCTCAGTGGGCGGAGCAAAAAAATCTACCACAACGTCATCGAAAACGTCACCATTTAGCTCGAGTTTTGAAACAGCAAATCTCGAGAGAGCAAGCATCATCGAAATCTATTCATGGCGCTTCGATTTTATCGAAATCATACATTTGCTACATTTGAACAATTTCTTCATTAAATCTGTTTATTTAAATATTTTCAATAATAATTAGATAACATTAAAAAAAGGAATAAGTACTATAAAAAATTAAATATCAAATAAGAGAATACAAAGAATTATTATAATACAAAAATAAGAAAAATGGTTTGCAGGATTGCACGGTTTTTAGCCAAATTTAAAATAATCAAACATGGCATCAGTTTATTCATCAGATTAACTGACTGGCGATTTGGCGAACGGACTGCGAGGACACTGCTTTTAGCTTTGAAAAATATTGTAAGGTTTGCCAATAAGCAAATGAACATAAAAAAAAAAGATAATTTGCTTAAATGGCCATTCACTGGTCAAATTATCTTATAACAATG
>JAHWFO010045870.1:376-13505 GCA_023313115.1 Rhysida immarginata | reverse complement strand
TATTTTATTTATTTTTACCTCTTTATCTGCACTTTTTACCTCCCCCAAGTTTTTTTTTTAATCAATAAAGGTATTTTCTCGAAAATAATATGTAAAAAATGTAAAAAACCTCGTACCTTCTTTCCTTTCTCATCATTTCCGAACGTATGATATATCACATGCCATATGTTGCCATAGTTCTAAGGACCATGTTACTGCCACCCCCTCAAATTCGATCCCACTGGAACAATTGGGCCTAACTTCATAGTAATGTAGATCTTGCCTAAAGGAATCTAGATACTGGATTTTACGCCTTTACGTACCTAAATAGCACATAGATATGTTGCTCTCTCTGAATCCCACCCCCGTAATTCCGATCTCCGTATACCAGTCAAAACCAAACAAAATAGTGCAGATGCACATGCCCATAATAAGCTACATTCCGAATTTCAACCTTCTACCTCAAAAAAATGTAGATATTATGAAGGGGACGGATGACATTATAAAACCAATAAGTAGTTCCTTACGAGGGTCAGTCAAATGGAAAGCGGAAATTTTTTTTACAGCTCCTTTATTACAGACAGAGTTGGTACACTATTTTTCAATGTAGTCCCCATCTTTTCGATGCATTTCCGCCATCGAGTCAAGAAGGCATAGATACCTCAGGAAAAAAAAATAGTCATATAATGGAGCTCTTGCCTATAGGAATCTGCTTATCGAATTTCACTTCTTTATATGCATAAATACACTTAGACCTTTTGGTCCCCTCTAATTTCCGCCCCCGAAACTCCGACCCCAGTGGGCCAATCAAAAACCAAACTAAATAGTGAAGGTGCACATGCCCATAGTAAGCTACATTCCGAATTTCAACCTTCTACCTCAAAAAATATAGAAATGATGAAGGGTGATTCCAATTGTGTAAAATAAAACCAATAAGTAGCTCCGTTTTTCCGCTACTTAATAATAAGCTTATAGATTATGAGCACTTGAGCAATCGTGCGTCGACAAAGCGATTTCACGTACGCGCGCCGACGTCAATAATGCTTAAAAGATGAACAGAAAGTAACAATGTATTCCTTCTTGACAAATCGGTTGTTATATGACATGAAAGTATCTTTGAATTCTTTACACTCACTGTTTTAGCATGTGAATTCGACTTGAAGGGGTCCACGAAAAATTCTGAAAAGTTGATACGGCCGAGCTAAGACTTTGATGATCTTATTTCTGAAAACAGAATATGAAAAAGTTAATTCGTTTTCAAGTTATCGTGCAAACGGCGGACGGACGGCCAAGGGCGCATTCTTATAAGTAGCTTTTATGCTAAAGCTCCTAATAAACAAAAAGTTAGGATTGTTCACTGTCTCTGAAATGCGGCTGGCTCTTATTCTCTACAGTAACTATTTATTCACCATATAGTAAACAATATTTGTGTATCGACGATCAATGTGCAAAATTCTACTCTTGTAAGGAAGCATTAATTATTTGAACTGTTATTGGCAGTTTTAATAATATATTTATTACTTTGAGGATTTTTGAATGTACCGTGTAGATATGTCTCATATCAACTATATTAGGTTATCCCTATAGGGTTTTCATCGGCTTCGGTTGCTCAGGGGTTGCGTGATCGCCTCTGAAGCCCGAGGACGCGGGTTCGACCCCGGCCGAGAACGACGAGGATTCTTTCAGGGGGAAAATCCTGAGATCACGCACTTCCTTCGGAAGGGAAGTAAAGCCGTTAGTCCCGTGTAGTCGTTTGCCGGCTGCACGTTAAAGAACCTTTGCGAGGCAAAATTTACGGCCCCTATAACGCCGTCCTGAAATGACCATGGCAGTTGAAAAGGACGTTAATACCAAATAAACCAAACTTATAACATAGGGTTTTCACATGAAACCTACGGGTCAATCCATATGAAATCAACCAATAAAAAAAAAATTGTTGCTGACATATTTTATTTTATTTTATTTTTACTCATGCATTTTCTGTTTATGTATGCATGTGGGAGTATAAAATGATTTTTTTTTAAAATTTACCACTACCAATGTAGACCCTAGGAGCCAATTTGTTTATAGGAACTAGCCATTTTTGGCTTTTTTAGAGGTTAGCGATAAGTTAAATAACTTTTTTATTTATTAAGATATCAACTTGAAATAAAAATCGTCTTATTCTAAAGGAAACCATCTACAAATCATGTTATGGCCAAAAATGTGTTAAATTTTAAGGAAATAACCTAAACCTTAACTAGAAAAATATGTTTTGATTAGAAAAAATTGAAGAATTTAGGGAATTGTTTCCAAAGAAGGGATTAAAACACAACTTTAATATTTTTCCCCTTGAAGATATAATAGAGGGCAAGACTTAAAATAATTTTCAAAACTTTTAAATGCCTCCTTTAGGTTTTACAGGCCTTCAAATATCGCAACTTGTCCAAAATTGTCGATTTTCAAACAGGTATATCTCAAAAAGGACTGAATCAAAAATTCTGAAATTTTCACAAAATACCCTTCTAATAACTGGTAATGAAGACATAAAATTTCATCTTTGTGTTTTAATCAGAAGTATTTTTTTTTCTTAAAGTAAAAAGCAAAAATACACAGTACAACGCACATTGATGCAGACGCCTGAAGTATTAAAACACTGAAAAAGAAGTGGGAAAAATAAATATCCTGTTAGTTCGACGTAGGCAGCATATGGATATTAATATTATACACTACTGTTTATAAAAATCGCAACACCCTGATGGAATAGCCCAATCTGCATTAAATTTGGAGCATTTGCATATCATGGGTCAGAAAAGAAACCATTAGATTTTCAGGTCAATACAATGAGTTTTATTGTCACATTAGTATCGGGTGAAACCACCGTGGGATGCAATTACAGCCTCTAAACGTCGTGGCATTGAGTCAAACAAGCTCTGAATAACGGCCTGGGGAATGTCCTGCCATGCTCTGTCTACACGGGTATACAGTTCATCCACAGTTGCTGCTGCAGGAGTCTGACGAGCCAATCGATGAGCAACCCTGTCCCACACATGTTCGATTGGGGACATGTCTGATGAACGAGCAGGCCAGGGGAACAAGGGCGTCTGATGTGCTTGGAAAAAGGCAAGGACATTTCTGGCCACATGCGGTCGGGCATTGTCCTGTTGGGATACAGCGCCTGGATGGTTCTGCAGGAAGGGGATGACCTCGGGTTGCACAACTTCCCTGATGTACCGGTCACTGTTCAGATTGCCATGGATTCTGATCAGACGGGAACGGCCATGGTAAGTGATTGCACCCCACACCATCACCCCTGGCGTTTGTCCTGAATGACGCTGCAGGATGCATTCTGGAAGGTCGCGCTTGCCACGATGTCTTCTGACTCGTATCCTGCCGTCATGGTGCTGCAAGTTAAACCTTGACTCATCCGAAAACACAACTTGTTGCCATTCAGCTTGCCACTGTTGGTGTTGATGGGCCCATTGCCACCTGAGGCGCCGGTGGTTTTGAGTCAAAGGAATCCGCAACAATGGTACTCGTGCCATCAATCCTCTGGAAATCAAACGGCGTCGTACAGTGCTAGCAGACATTGTCCTGCCTACTGTAGCACCCCACTGTTGTGCTAACACTGTGGAAGTGGCTGTGCGATCTGCTACACACATGCGATAGAGGTGTCTGTCATCTCGCGGTGTCGTCGTGCTGGGTCTTCCTGGGCCTGGTCTTCGGTGTGCCCTGTTCTCTTCGCTCCACCGCCTCCATGCACGCATAATTTTCGTTGCATTACATCCTATACGAGCAGCAATGTCACGATACAACCATCCCGCTTCACGCAGACCAATTATGCGTCCTCTTTCAAAGTCTGTCAGCTGTTGATATGGTACCCTTCGTCGTCGTCGAGGCATGGTGTTCTTTCAAGCAATTACTCTGAAAATCTAATCATTTATACTCTGACCCATTGTATGCAAATATTGGAAATTGCATATGGATTAGACCATTCCATCAGGGTGTTGCGATTTTTATAAACAGTAGTGTATTTTAGCTAGGTTTACAATTACTTTTTTTAATTTAGATTTTTGAGAATATACAATTAATGCAAACAGTAATAAGTACTGGTACTCTGAAAATAATATTGAAAGGTCTGGTATACTGCATTCTAATAATAAAAGAAAACTAGGCCTATATATACAAAATGTGTAAACTGTAAATGAAGAGTACCCATGAATATGTTTAAATAATAATACACACACTTTGCTGAAAATTTCACCTTTGTTATTCAAGATGAAATCCAGAGCTACCATTGGAGTAACCCTCAAGTTACCTTGCACCCTTTTGTATAGTATTACCTAAATTTGAAAATCCTTTAACCTTTCCTAGGATTTTCATATTAACGCGTTAGCAACTTCACTTAATCAATGTCTAGGTCTCTTCGCCCGGTTACATCATCTTCCTCCAATTTTTCTTTAATACACTCACGACTTTGTTATGGAATTATATTTTGGGGTGCTTCCTCTAACTTAAATTTATTACGTCTTTTCAGAATTCAAAAAAGATTCCTTAGATCATTCTCAAATTACGTAAACCGGCCTCTGTTTCTCAATTATTTAATCGTTACGGAATTTCCACAGTATATCAGTTATATGTTGGCAATTTAGCTACCTTTACTTATAAGGCAATTTCTCGCCAAATATCTCTCTTCCCCGCTTCCTATTCAATATCGCACCCTTACCCTACACGCTCCGCTAATTTGATAAATATCCCCTTGATAAGAACGAACTACCAATCTCGCAGTGTCTCATTCGCTGCTATTAAGCTCTGGTCCTTTTTATCTATCGATTTGCGCCTTTCCTCGAACATCGCCATCTTTAAATTAAAATTAAAAATTTTTTTATTTAACTCCTAACAATACTAATCCACTAATCTTGTATTTTACTTTCAATGTGCATTAAAAGCAATATTTGAAATTTATTTGTATACTTTTTGGACTTAGTCCATTATTATTAACTTAGAATCTTTAAGTTAAATCGTTAATTTTTTTAATCAGAATTGGCAATTTTGTTCTCTATCCAGGGACCTAACTTGTCGGCTATTAGACCATACTGGCCCTGGATAGACAATTGTCTCTGTAATAAATTAAATTAAATAAATAAAATAAAAAAATAAAAATAAAAAAAATAAAATAAATAAATAAATAGAAACGCAAAAAAACATTTTAAATTTCAAGCAGTTTTATTTTGTGTTGAAATTTTTTTTAACAAATATACAAACTCAGAAAAAAAAATGATAGTAATATTTGCCGCAGAAGCCTTTGTGTTATAAGTGATTGTTTGGATATAGTACCGTGGCTGTGCACTGCCTTCAAAAACATTTGACTGAAGATATAAAAAAATGCTCCTTCAGTAAAAAAATTGTTTAATTTAGTGATGGAGCTGGCAGCCAGTATAAAAACAAAAAAACTTTTTGAACATTTGCAACCACTCTAAATACTTTGGTCTTGAAGCAGAGTGGCATTTTTTTTAACCAATTCCCATGGGAAGAATGCCTGTGATGGTATTGAAGGGACCAGACCACAAAAAGGACGGTATCTAGGTGAAAAAATGTTTAAGCTTTGTTCTGAATAAATAACAGGGATTTCCTACATTTTAGTACCTTTAGAAGAGACTGAAACAAATGAAGCAAAGCTGAACCAAACATATAAAACTTGTAAAATAGTACCAGAAACAAGGGCATGCATATCACATGTTTGTATCACAGAATTCTTGTATGTTACAGTGTTTTGTTCACTCAAAAAGTGAAACCTACAGTGAACATAACGTTTCTGTTTACCATATTTTAAAACTGGGTCTTTCAAAATAAATGACATTTTGGTATGTGTTTTTGATCCACATTTTGGTATGCGGATTGGTGAAGTTAAACATGTGTGTATGGAAAAAGGTGGCTTGATGATTCATTTTTATCATCCACATGGGCCTCAAACATTATTCAAAATTTCAAAAACTGACAGAGTGTGGGTACCAGTGACAAAGGTTTTGAGGAAACTATCACCATTGGAGTTTACAACCATGACGGGCCAGGGCTACAACATACCAGGGCAACTGAAAAATTGTGTCAAGAAATTTCTCAACTGCTCAATACAGTGATGACCTTTGGACAACTAGAGTAAAGTAAATAAAATGACTTGATCATGCCCAAAGACAAGTATAGTTTATCAATTACAAGAATTTAAAAATTGCAGTGTTTTTTTAAGGTTTCAATACACAAAAAGAATTGAATCTATCATAAAATGTAACTAGCTTATGTTTTGCTTTTCAGTTATTTTAATGTGTTTTTTATTTTAATATATATGTGCACTATGTGTATGTGTGTGTGTGTGTGTGTGTGTGTGTGTGTGTGTGTGTGTGTTGTTATTTAAACATATTCATGGGTACTCTTCA
This sequence comes from Rhysida immarginata, assembly GCA_023313115.1. Lineage (NCBI taxonomy): Eukaryota > Metazoa > Arthropoda > Chilopoda > Scolopendromorpha > Scolopendridae > Rhysida > Rhysida immarginata. Next base: position 7,116 of record JAHWFO010045870.1, on the reverse strand, counting down.
TTTACAGTTTACGCATTTTGTACATATAGGCCTAGTTTTCTTTTGTTATTAGAATGCAATATACCAGACCTTTCAACATTATTTTCAGAGTGCCAGTATTTATGACCGTTTGCATTTATTTATATTCTCAAAAATCTAAATTAAAAGAAGTAATTGTAAACCTGGCCAAAAATAATATTAATATCCATATACTGCCTACATTGTACTAACAGGATATTTATTTCTTACTAATGTAACCCACTTTCTTTTTAGTGTCTTAATACTTCAGGCGTCTGCATCAACGTGCATTGTACTGTGTATTTTTGCCTTTTACTTTAAGAAAAAAATACTTCTGATTAAAACACAATGATGAAATTTTATGTGTTGATTACTAGTTATTAGAAGGGTGTTTTGTGAAAATTTCAAATTTTTTGATTCAGTCCTTTTTGAGATATACCTGTTTAAAAATCGGCAATTTTGGACAAGTTGCGATATTTGAAGGCCCGTAATCCTTAAGGAGGCATTTAAAAGTTTTGAAATTTTTTTTAATTTTTGCCCTCTATTATATCTTTAAGGGGGGGGGAATAATATTAAAGTTATGTTTTAATCCCTTCTTTGGAAACAATTCCCTAAATTCTTCAATTTATTCTAATCAAAACATAGTTTTCTAGTTAAGTTTTTTCAATTTCCTTAACTTTAACACATTTTTGGCCATAACATGATTTGTAAATTGTTTCCTTTAGAATAAGATGGTTTTTATTTCAAGTTGATATCTTAATAAATAAAAGAGTTATTTAACTTATCGCTAACCTCTAAAAACGGCTGGTCCCTATAAACAAAAGGGCCCCTAGAGTAGTCATTTGGTAGTGGTAAATTAAAAAAAAAATCATTTTATACTGCTAGATACATACATAAACAGAAAATGGATATGTAAAAATAAAATAAAATATGTCAGCAAACACCCATTGGTTGATTTCATATGGATTGACCCCTACCTGATTTCCAATGTTAATTGTAAGGAAATTATTAGTCTAGAGATTTGAGATTTGCGGTGTCATGAAGAGCAACGCCAAAAGTTTCCTAAAGGCTGTTGCAGGTGTTTAGTTAATTAATTACTAAAGATGACAACAGCATGAGAAACAAATCAGTGCGTGATATGTTACGCTGAAACGAAATCATAGATTACCGTTCAAAGAAATTTCAGACGAACGTACGAACGGGAGACACCAGACGTAAAGACAATTAAGGCATGGTTTTATAGGTTTTTAGCCATGGGGAGGTTAACCGACACCCTGGGTCAGGCACGAAACGTACGTCTGAGGAAACTGTAGACGAAATTAGGGAGCCCAAAAAAGTCAATTCGTAGAGTGAGGATTAATAATTTCCTTATAATTAACATTTGAAATCAAGGAGGTTTCATGTGGACATCCTGTATATGTTATTATAGAGTATATTAAGTTTTGTTAGGTTATGTTGCATTCCAGCTTTAACAGTAACAGACACTTTAGAATGCAAAAATGTAAGCTACATGGGCCATGTATTTAATATCATGGTAGTAAATAACATGGATCATTGGTTATGAACGTGATATAGTCCGATTTTGAGCTTACAATTTTGAAAGAAATTAAGAAAACAAGTAATCTCAAAAATTACATATAATTCATTTCCAGTTTATGCAGGGTGTTCTAAAGAAGGGCTGGCGGATTTTACAAAGTGTGCTCAAATGACCTTTACTGTAGCGCCGTTGTATCTAATCGAAGTGCCTCTAAGCAGAAGAGCATACCGGCTCCCCACGTCCAAAAAAAACTCACTCTGCCATAAAGGCCTGAAAAGTAATGCTCAATTTCTTTTTCGACGAAGAAGGACCTATACTCATCGACTGGGTGGAACGGGGTGAAACAGTTAACACTAAACGGGCCATCAAAACACACCATAGTCAAAACACGCGCTGAAGCTGAAATAGGCCATCAAAAACAAGCACAGAGGGAAGCTCTCGAAAGGGATAGTGCTGCTCCAGGACAACGCTAAGCCATATGTAGCCAAAAAGACCGTCCACCTGCTGACAACATTCGATGGAAGTCCTCAAACATTTTTGGTACAGCCCTGACATCTCCCCTTATGACTCCCATATATCGACCCCTTAAAAAAACGCTGTGGATACGGTCACGGCGCCGTGGCTTGTCAGCGTTCATGATGGTCTAAAAAGGGAAGTGACGTGATGAAGGATAGAGCATGCGCTTCGCGCAACGGTTGATTAATAATCGGCGAAACAGCACTTTGGCAAGCAAGAATCGTTCAAAGGAGTCGTTCGCGTACATGTATATGTAAACGAATTACGCGCACATAGTGAAATCACACAATTTACGAAATATGCAAGTTACTATTGCTCATTCCATTAATTGTACAATGTCCTTTGGCTGCCCGAGTGCGAAAATTGATAAGAGGAGGGGTGGGGTCCGCTCTTTGATCGCCGCTGTGCGTCCCTAAACACGGCCGCCGGTAAGCGATTCACACATGCCACCCGTGCTGGCCCTGGATAAATCTGTGTATAATTTCTCATATTTGTAATTCATTTTAAATAATGAAATTTCACCTCTGATTTGGCCTTTGTCCGATAGACGAGCTCGGCTTATACATTATTTCTGTGTAACGTAGTTCTTCTTTCACAAAACGTGCATTCTCACGCTTTCGAGCGCCGTCAATAGTTCTGGAATGGCATGTCCAAAGTTGAATGGAATTGCTTCTTCATATTCCCACAGAAGTTTCACTAGCTCGTCCACGATTTAAAACAGGAGGCCGTAGACAAGGGCTATAGTCAAAAACCCTCACCGGTGAGAGAATGATGACGTAATTTCTCACTGAGCTAACCGTCTTTTTCTCGGTGAGGACGGTTAAGGCCGATTCCCACTATCCGCCGTGAAAAGCGGAACGGTTAAAACCACCGCGGTTAAGCGCAGCGATAATTCCGCCGATCAGTTCCCACTATCGCGGCACGTTACGCTATAGCTCAAGTCTCTCTTCGAAGATCGCTTTCGAGGATTCTCTTCGAGCCTTTTCCCATAATGGACGCATAAAAAAATGGACGTAGCATTTTAAGTCTTTGCAAATAAACAAAAAATGGACGGAGATACAAGCAAGGGTGTTGCTATTTATTTGATGATGTTCGCTAAGATTGCTGCACTCCTAAACGATACTATCCATTAGCGTCGCCATCTTGGAGAGATTGTCAACGTCACACAAATGCATTGATTTCATTGGCGGACGCTGCCTCGGCGGATTTTACCGTCGCGGTTAAGTTAAATCCATCTCAACTCTACACCGTAGCGGATTTTACGCCGCGGTATGACGTCAAATCCGCGCTTAGGGAAACTAGATGAAAAGCGCGGGAACCTTTCATCTAGTTTCCCTATCCGCGCTGCTTACGTCACGCGCGGTATTTCCGGCGCGGTTCCGCGCTAGTGGGAACCGGCCTTTAGGCATAGCAGCACTAACTCGCGTTTCTGACCGCGTTAAAATGACGTCACAGTTTTCTCACCGGGATTTCTGACCGACCAAGCACTAACTCTTCTCACCGGTGAGAGTTTTTGACCTTAGCCATGGAGCAATTAACTACGGACATGGTTAATTGCTCCATGGCCGTAGACGCATAGCGACGATCAAAAGGCGGGCAGCATCACCACCCCTCCTCGTTTCTACTTCGCACACGGGCGGTAAAAAGACTTTGTACAATTCATGGAATGAGTTGCGTATTCCGTGAATTGTCTGATTTCATTATCTGCGCGTAAATCGTTTAAATATACGCGAAATCGTTCGCGAACTACTCCTTTGAACGATTCTCGCTTGCCAAAGTGCCGTTATGTAGTTTCGCTCAGAATAAGAATGTTTCTTATTCTGTGGTTTCGCTCATCACTGATCATCCGCATGCTCTGGCCTTGACGCGTCACTTCCCTTTTTCGACCATCGTGAACGCTGACTAGTCACGGCGCCGTGACCGTATCCACAGCGTAAAAAAAATCACTGAGAGGTCATCGGTTTACCTGGACAAGGAAGTATAGAACACCGTGGAAAAATGAATTCGTACGCAACCCAGGAGTTTCTACACTGAAGCCCACTGAAGAATTCGCTTCCTACGCGCTAGGATCAGTGCATCAATATCAATGTCAATTACGTGTAGGTGTCATGTTACACGTTAACTGTACGTCAAATTTCTGTACTTAAAAATATTCTGTAATTAAAATATTCATTAGATATAACCGTTGCCTCTTTCATTTGGACACAATAGCAGGCAATTGGTGACAGTTATTAAATTTATTTTTGCAGGAGACTAATGTATAAGATCAGGAATTTGTTTTGCGGACCGATCTTTTCGGACTGCACGTAATGACATTCTTAACGGCCTGTAAGTTTTGTGCCGTCAGTGCCACTGCGGAAGTCCAACGTCTTTCGGCCATGACGGCACCAAACGTCATTTTTAAAACTGTCAGTCCTTTTTAGGGTACCGTGTATCCATATTCTATGTTCAGTTGAAAATTTATTGCTATAGGAAATTGTATAATTATGAAATCTCGAACAATGAAAATGGCTTACACCACTTTGAAAATAAAGAGTCCATATGGTAGAATATTTGTCTGAATGATCCATTGAAGATTCACAATTTTTGTTTTAGTGTAATGAATTTTGCTGCTCTAGGAACAATTATTGGACACGAAATTACACATGGATTTGATAATACAGGTTAGTTTTGTATGTTTCAAATCAATTTTCTTTCTATATTGCATTTTTCAATACTGTGTTCTATAGTAAAGGCAATCTTCGATTAATTTTTAAGATCTTTACTTGATTTCTTAAATCTTCGTTAATTCCGCTTATTTAAAAACTCTTATTCGTCAAATTCTAACCATAACTCGTCTGTAGAAGAGCCTTGTCAGGGGGTGTTTCCATATGTGGACGAATTCTTCGAACTCGTTCTTTAAATTTTTTTACAGTTTCACAGTACCTTACCGAATTTATGATAGTACCTTACCAAATTTAGACGTGAATTGCATACGCACCATATGTATTAAATGAACAGAAAATTATGAGTTGTATTAATCGATTGATTATTACAATAATCTATTGATAATAAAAAGCAGATGCTAACGAAGATTTCTCTCTATACCTGTTGCCAGCGTTTATATTTTGTAACATTGATATCTTTGTATATGTGACCTCGTGAATGTACATTCTACGGAGCGAAATAGTTCCGATACTGCTCAGTAAATGCTTATAGGGGAGACCGGGGCAGGTTTGGTATAGGGGTAGGTTTACACATTCCCTATAGTTCACTTACCGTTGGTCGGAGCGCACCGCCTTCGAGTCGAGGAGAAGCGTTACTACCGCCATGTACCTTCAAAACAGTCTGGAGTCAGTCGCATATAAGAACAGTAAAATAGACAATCTTTTTCAAATTTTTCTTTTGGTATGTAAATTTTCGCACTAATGTATTGGCAGCTACAGGATTTGTACCATTAAATCCTCATAACTCATTATTGCTTAACCTGTTAGACTGTTCTTTTGCGGTTATTGTTGATTGTTAACGTTATGAACAAAACATGGCAATGGGGCAAATTTACACAGGAAACTTGGGGCAGATTTACAAACTGTAACGTGGAAAAAAAAAACAGAATTCTTAAAATGAAGCAGTGGAATGATGTAAAGCACGTGACAGTGACCGGTTAAATGAAACAATATAATTTATTAAATAATGCTAGACCTAATTAGGTTAAATAAGCAGACAATAAATAATTCAGTAATCCTGAATAAATGGAGCCAGATACTGTGGACAGACGTCAGAAGAAAAGAGAAGAAACCACTAATCCACATAAAAAATTTAATCGGATGATGGATGCACATTTCGGCAGCCAAGCTGCCTTCTTCAGCATACAGGAGAGCTTCGATCAGAGTAGGCAAGCTATTCTGATGAACTGTGAATCGACAATCGACAATCGAACAGTGAAGTGAAAAGAAAGACGCGAGTGGTCCAGGAGCTAAGCTCACTTTGCACGCTCGCCCAAATGAATTGTGAATAAGTTAAAAGATGTTATATAGTAAACAGTAGCCAATTAAACAAATTTAACAAAAACATTAAAAACAAACAAAAAGTTGAAAACGTTGAACAGGGATATTATTGGCTCGTCGTCCTTGGTCGTCGTTTGCTGGTCATTCTCAGTTCGGGTATTTCTGCTATTGGTCAATTTCGGTAGGCTAATCAGTTTTCCAGTGTTTCTCAGCTGGGTAACATCCACTGGGCCTCCATCACTGTTCAGAAGTCTTGCGATGTCTTCTCAGCTAATCACACGAATTAATGAATACCTGACTTATACAGGGTGTTTCAAAATTATGTACAATAAATTTAGTGACATATTCTTCAGGTCAAAAGAAGACGAAAATGTTCTATAGCACTTTGTCTGGAAACGATTTGTTTGCGAGTAATCCAATATCATACAGTAGGGAAGCACGGTAGTTAGCGGACGATATTTTAGCAGTTCCAGCGTTTCGACCCAACACTAGATTGAGTGGTTTGTTCCATTTAAACCTACTTTAGGGTTGTTCCATTAGTTGTGTACGGTTGTTTCCATTACTGTAGTTTCACTACTGTACATCCACTAGGAATATCAATTTCAGAACGTTTGCGTGCTTTGACATACGCATTACGATTTACGTAAAAAAAAGTCATGTACACGTATTCCAGTGCAGAATACACTGACATGCACCTAATGTAT
>JAHWFO010045862.1:35095-68194 GCA_023313115.1 Rhysida immarginata | reverse complement strand
ATTGTTAAAAATAAAATAATCTAGGCCTACCAACGCACACTGCGTCCCGGTGTCATTTGATTGTTTAATGCAGTATTGTAAGTAAACGGAGCTGCGGGGACCCCATGTTCATATGACAAAAAATACTTCTAAGGACCTCTTCTATCATCTCCCAAAAAATCTGTACTCAATTCAAAAACATCCTGTATATAGGGGAGTCAAACTAAAGTTAGAAAATGCGTTTAAAATGAAATTAATATTAAGGATTCTGAACATTGCACTATTTATATAAACTTTGATACTGGCCTTTGCTTTCTCTGAAATAATAATGGGAACCCGGCAGCTTCTAAAAGGCATTTCGGCTGGAAAATTACTCCAGGGGAAATCCTGTGATCACGCACTTCCTTCGGAAGGGAAGCAAAGCCGGCTGCACGTTAAAGAACCCTTGCGAAGCAAAATTTGCGGCCCCTATAACGCCGTCCTGATATGAAAGGGGCATTACTACCAATCAAACTAAACCAACCAACCAACGAAGAAGTGCGACCAGTCATCAGTTTCTTACAAGGTAAAGCTGAGAACCCAAAAGAAATCCACCGACTGATATTCGAGGTGTACACTGAAGGCTGTAAAAGTAACTGCAGATAAAGGAAGAAAATTCTCTGATAACCTTTTTGGGAAATTTATTTATTATTTTCAATAATTTATTTTTAAGTATATAATTAGAAGTAAACATAATCATTAACATTTTTTAAATCTTAGTAGATGAAGCATTAAAGATAAAACTCAGAATATAAAACTCATAATTTATATTTTCAGCCACCTGTACCTAAACGACCATGGGATGAAATCCTAGACGGTACTAAAGAAAGCCCATCGTGTCCCCAAATTAATTTTATCACTAAAGAATATATGGGACAAGAAGATTGTTTATATCTGAATGTTTACACACCGAAAGTAAGTCATTTTCATATATTGGACTTCATAATACGAGTAAATAATATTTTAAGAATTGCGAGATACACATTTGCATATAAAATTTTCTTGACGCATGCTGAACTCATGAATTTTTAAATTTTGACACATCCAACAGAACCGGGAGCGCGTGAACGTCATTTCTAAATTAGAATTTTGTTTTTTAATTTGAAGATTTAGTGATAGTTTGGGATATCTAATCCCTGCTTTTCTAACCCCTCTTTAAAAACATTAAAATCATAGAAAAGAAAAAAAAATCATTGATAAATAGATGAAGGTTAAATATCACGACAAATATAAATTCGCAAGAACTATTATCTTTTTAAAAATGGTCTAATATTTGAAAACAATTACTTGGATTGTCGGTTGAATGATGTTGTGCTGTATGCATGGAAGCCTGTCAAATGCATTCCACTATGTCCGCTCCATCGACGGAAGACATTAGAGTGGTATAACGAGCATCGTGCTTGGGGCGATCATGAGTGGTCCATAGTGATATTCACCGACGAGTCTCGGTTCACTATGCAGAGTGATTCTGGGTATCAACTGATCTGGCGTGAAAAGGGAACTCGTTATCACCGTAACACGTTCGGAAAGTACGACGTTTTGGTCAAGGAGTCATGGTGTTGGGGAGGGGCATCATGCACGGTATTGCAGGGGGATTATTCTGGATCACGTTCGTCTTTTCCGTTCAGACTTTGTATTCATGGACCATAATGTCCGTCCACACAAGGCGAACATGGTATCGGATGTTCTTGAGGGCGAGGATATCAAGCGTTTGCAGTGGCACGCATACACCCCGGACCTCAATCCCATTGAACATGCCTGGAACGCTCTTGGTAGAGGTGTGGCATAAAGGAATCCCCCTCCCAGAACGCTGCAGAAATTTACATTGCGGTTCGGGGAGGCAATACTCACTACTATAGCAGCCGCCACATAAGTTGAACGATCTTTTTGACATGCGCAGTAAGTCATCTCATCAATATGCTTTGTCTGGATTTTACCCATGATGCATTTGTTCTACTATAGTAATGGTGGAGATATCGTTGAAGCGTGGAAAGCCTATTAAAAGTCATAATATAAAACAAATTGCCTTCGAGTCGACTATTCTGCTTCATTTTTTAATTTATTAATTTATTAATTTCATTTATTAATTTCATTTATCTATTTAAAAGAAAAAACGAAAAAAGAAACTACATATAAATACGAAAACAATGTTTCGAAAACGAAAGCGGATGTTTCATGGAATAGCTAAGCGATTTACTTCCGCGAGATAATGAACTGGCCCTTAGTAACGTTTATTTCTTGGGACAGTATTTATTGATAAAAATGTTGCTATTCCTTAGCAATTGTCAAGCGGTATATAGAGCTTATTCATGCGTAGCCAACAGAAAGACAGGCCTGGGCCAACAACCACCTAAAGACAAGGCCTGAGCGCGGAAACGTCATGCATTGTTAAAACGTCATAAGTAGTCATCTTTAATCGCATTTCTACCAATAACAAGCCCCTAATTATGACTAGGTAGGATGATGTAACAATGTATGAAATTTCTGTTCGCAGGCCTTCTCTTTAGGTGGTGTTGCCTGGGCACTCCAAAGTCACATGACCATAGTAGTCTGAGCAACAATACAACTTTCATTGTCTCCATCTTGGATTTTAACAATCAGTGATTTTTCCTTTGTTGGAAACAATGAAGTTTAGATTGTTGCTCAGACTACTGTGATCAAGCGATTTTTGAGTGTCCAGGCCTGTCTTTCTCGTGGGCTACATTATTCATGCAAAGCCAACTAGAAAGACAGGCCTGGACCAACACCACTAAAGAGAAAGCCTGAGCGCGGAAACGTCATACATTGTTAAAACGTCATAGGTAGCCATGTTTAATAGCATTTCTACCAAAAATAATCATGACTAGGTATGATGATGTAACAATGTATGAAATTTTCGCGCTCAGGCTTTGAGCAGAGGTGGTGTTGCCTGGACGCGGAAAAGTCACCTGACCACGAAAGTCCGAATAACAATGTAATCATCATTGTTTCAATCTTTATTTTTAACAGTCAGTATTTTTTCGTTTGTTGAAAACAATGAAAATTTGATTGTTGGTCGGACTGCTGTGGTCAGGTGACTTTTCCGCGTCAGGGCCTTGTATTTATCGTTGGCCTCGTTATTCATGAGAGTGACGTCGTTCCGCAGCAACCAATCAAAGCCGGAGCTGAAGCTGCTGCCGCCATATTGTATATCTCATGAATAAGCTCTATAATCGAAGTCGGATAAATACGGTGATTAAAAAAAATTCCGCATATAATTAGTTTTTATAATTAAAGAAGGGGGAGTTTTTAGGAAGATGCGCAAAGATTAAAATTAAAAATTCAATGACTCCATTTAGATTAAAATTAAAAATTAAACATTAAATGTAAAAGAATGTTGCCCCATTTGGTATGATGTAATCAGAGTTAATTTAGAATAAATATAGCCACTTTTTTTGAGACTGAATGTGATGAAGTCCAGTGTGATGCTATGATATAGATGGTGTTTGGTTGACTTGGAGGATGCTTGGATGTCGTTGGTATGATGTTTGAGAATATTTGGATGACTGGAAGATGGCTAGATGACGTTGAATTGTTGGGTAAGGTTGAAATCGATGTGTAAAGTTGAAATTGATGTATAAAATAAATGAAATTGAATTAAATTGTCCCTTAAATTGGTCCATACAAATCAGGAAAATTAACAAAATAAAACAGTAGAAAAAAATTATAAATTAAAAAACGATTTCGAGACCTTCTGGTCTCATTTCATCTTAAGGATTATTTTAAACATTTATTAATTTAAAATTTTTATTTATACAGATTCAAACGAGCAATAATGAAAAGAAATTGGATGTTTTATTTCACGTCCACGGGGGAGGCTTCGTTTTATGCGATGGTGGTACATTAATGTACCATCCTGGACGTTTGCCCTTAAACGACTTCGTTGTTGTTTCGCCAAACTACAGAATAGCATCTTTAGGTGATAAGAATCTTTACCTTAAAATTTTATCTACAATGTATGAATGTGTGTGTTAAAAAACATTTTTCTCCTAATCATGCTAAAAATACTAGAATGTATTGAAAAAAAATTGTTTTGGATAAAAATTCCAATGTTATTTCTGTTAATGATAAAACGAAAAATATTTAAATTCTTTGTATCATGTGTTATTTTTGTAGTTCAGTTCTTCCTCTACAAGTTTTGTTCATCGTTTTAGAAATTCGATTAAACTCTCCTTAGCTACATGATGATAGTGTGCCAAATAAACAAAATCGAGCATTTTTAATCAAAGTTCCAATGCTGCTCGAGACATTTGTGCTGCGTACGGAGAAGCGCAATTAATTAAAGAACTATGCAGAAATAATTTCCAGAGCTGCATACACGCCAGACAATAATATATTATTGACTGATTTGTGAATTTTTGATGAAAAATAAAGTTTAAAATAACTGAAAAAAAACCGAATATATTTGACAACTTTATAATATTTTTTGCTGTAAGTGCATATTTTTATTTTTAATATATTATTATTTTAATATATGTATAATTTAGGGTTTCTAAGTACAAATGATCCGGTGTCTCCTGGTAATTATGGACTTTTGGACCAAATCGAAGCTTTGCGATGGGTTCGTAACAATATCGATCGTTTTGGCGGAGACCCCAACAAAGTGACGATTCTAGGAGAAAGCGCTGGCGGTGCCAGCATAATGTACCTTGTTCTGTCGCCACTTGCAGCAGGTAAGACATTGTGGATAATTTTTTGCATTATGTTGTGCACATTTACAATCTAGCGAACATCGTCAAAGTAAAGCATCGTTTCTATTAGTAGATAGAAATATAAATACGATGGCTGTCCGGAAAGTATCCGGGTTGAGGCTACAAAAACATACGGTTCGAACTCACATAAATGCTTAGTCACCTTCAAAATAAACACCGTCTGCAGCAACGCATTTAGCCCAGCGTTGCTGCCGTTGGTCGAAACAAGTACGGAATGCCTCCTTTGGGATGGCCAAGAGCTCCGCCGTCGTATTTTGTGTTGTCACGTCCACATCCTCAAATCTCCATCCTTTGAGCGCTTTCTTGATCTTCGGAAATGCGAACAAGTAGCACGGAGCTAGGTCAGGTGAGTAGGGAGGCTGCCTGACCTGAGCGATGTGGTGTTTTGTCACGAATTGCTGCAAGATGTGAGCTGGTGTGCTGAAGCGTAGTCATGGTGCAGTATCCAATCTCCAGATGAAAAAAGCCCATATTATTGGCCGTTTCGTCTAAGTGCATCACGCAATCTCATCAGCACGTCGTTGCTATGTTGTTGCTCTTTCGTTGCATCGATGTTTTTTCTCGTTGCTCGATGTTTTTTGTTACTTTCACCGCGCGAGAGAAAAGAAAAACGTTCTGCTTTAGCGTGTTACAACAACGGTAAGTCATCAGCAGAAATGTCGTCACACGATCCGGATAAGAAAAATGTGCAGCTATTCTACTTCTTTTGTAGCCTCAATCCGGATAATTTTCGGACAGGCCTCGTATATTGCTGTAAGAACTGTTCTTATACAAAGTTATTCTAAATTAGTTACTTAAATAACATTTAAAAACTTCCGTAATGGGAATCACAAATTTTTCGAATATACTTCAAAACTTTGTAGTATCATCATATTTCATGTAAAAGTCGCTAGGTGTAACTCAATTTCGATCTGCTTCATTCTGCTCAACTAATTCTACTTCAATTAATTTCTCCATATCATAACTCTCAACAAGTTTCGTTAAATATTTCAGTTATAATTTTTATATTATAAATCTCAATGAAAAATTATAAAATGTTTTAATTAACAATAAATGAGTTATAATATGATGATTGTACTGGATTGCGACACAATAGGAGCATTTTTCAAGGCAGGAGCATTGAAAAATAGTTGCGGGTATGCCACATACTATTTTTATTATGGAAACCTAATCTATATGAGGGCTCTTCAAAAAGAATGAAGCGATTTCTAAGCCCCATTCCTCAGTCCTCAAGCAACTTCACGAAACGAGTCGCAAGGGGGGGGGGGGCTCCTTTATAATACTAGCCAGCAGAGCCCTCTGTCGCATTCCCCCGCCCCTCTCCACATTTGCCAGTTTCCAACCGCTCCTGATATGCTGCAATGCGATTAGGAGGAATTCACATATGGTAGCTACATTGAAGAGTTGTAGGACAGGAAACAACATTTGAGTATCAGTAGAATACTTATGAGTAGGCTGGAATTGTGTAGTATTTTTTCTTAATAAAATACAGGGTGTTTCAAAATGAATATCGGGGTTTTGAGGCTTCGTAGTATTTAATACATTTAACTTATAGTTATAAATAATACATCAAATGAAAGAGCAACTCAAACAGTTTTTCCTACAAGTGTTCAATGTGAACACCGTTCGTCACACAGCACACATCGAGTCGATAGGCGAGTTCTTCCCATGATCAGTGTGCCTGTAGTAATTATTGCAACAACTGCTTCGATCCTCTTTCTTAAGTCGGGTAGGTAAGCTGGTAGCGGAGGCACATACACATTGTCCTTTATGAACCCCCAAAGGTAAAAATCGTACGGCGTCAGATCGGGTGATCGTGGAGGCCATGCGAAACAAGCTCTGTCAATCAGCCCTTTGCAGCCAATCCAGGGCCGCGTTTTTCGACAAGCGCGTCTACCCCGATCGCGATGACGTATGAGGTCGCGTTCAACTTAGCGGTGAACTCGACCTTTCCACCACTCAGACCCCGTTAAGTCGAAAACCGGGAGTCAATAACAACGAGATCTTCGACTTCCTACGATCGATTACTTACGTCAAGAAAAGCTACAGTAATGCGATTAATAATGTCACTGCTCATGCGTAAAGAAAACAGGAAATCATTGTATTCCCTCGCAAATCACGGCAAACATGGCAAATGATTTATTGATTGGTTTATTTATGATCCATATGACTTTCGAAATCTGGGGATTTCTTCATCAGACAAGAGAATTCGTAGTCCATTTACTTTTTTGCTTTTTATTGTTACTTCAACTTTTTTTTTTGTGGCAAACCTGAATACAAAAAATTGCATTTTTTTATTTACTGAAAAGACTCAACTCTATTGGGCCACTGAGGAAGGATGGGAAACAGTGGATAAATTACTGGAAAGACTGGAGAAGCAGAGTGAAAAAAAGAGCTCGGGAAGTCGATTTCGATACTAGACGTACAGGGGGTGGGGCGAAACGACACAAAACTCTCACACAACAAGAGCTTCGCGTGATGAATTTCATTGGATGGGATAGTGTGGTGGGCACTGGAGGGATCCGCCCTGATTTTATATTAGAAGAAATACAATCCCCGTCGGTAAGATTTTATTTTCATCTGAGCATAAAAACATTGTCTTGTTTCAACCACTCAAACGCGGCTCGAAGGTCGGGGCAGATTTCCAATCGCGCACCTCGACTACCTACGTCATTTTGACGTCAGCAACGCGACCACGATCATGTCGAAAAACGGGTTTTCTAGACAACGGCTCTCATTTGATGACGTAGATACCATTTGTGATGACGATGACAGTTCGAGGTCGAGGTTTTTTGTGTCGAAAAACGCGGCCCAGCGCTCGGGTACAACGATGTTTAACCAGTCGCGTACTGAGTTATGCCAGTGAGGCGGGGCACCATCTTGCTGCCAAATAAAGTTCTCTGGTTCAGCTTCTTCCAATTAAGGAAAGAGCCATAGTTCTAGCGCATCAAGATAAACACCAATTACAGTTGCTTTCTGACGGAAGACAGACGATACAGTGCATGAGCATGCGCACAGGTGTACCAACAAAACTGTCAGTTGCTCTTTCGTTTGATATATTATTTATAACTAAGTTAAATATAATAAATAATACGAAGCCTCAAAACCCCGATATTCATTTTGAAACACCATGTATAGCTTCATGAAATGGGTTCATTCTTTTTGATTAATCGTCTGATATACACTGCCAATCCACAAAAAATGCATGTATGTAACGTGTAAATGCAGAGTAAAATAAATCACGCAGTGGAAATTAAATAAACACGTAAACAGGGTAAGGTTAAATAGTAAAGTTTTAATTTAAGACAAATTAAGAACAAAGTAAAAAGGGAAAAATTAACTATGGCCGAAATATAAGGCCGAAGAGTTAAACCCAGCTCAAATTGTAAGATAATGAGAATAAATTGAAAAACTTAAATGAACAACCAAAAACTATATAGTTAAACAAGTTACAACCTGGTAACTAAGCTAAACAAAATAATCTTACAAGCTAAGATACCAGCATCACTTGAGTTTGTCTACTACAATTGAAATCCAATGAACAATCCGCATGTAGTATAATCATACAATAACTAACCGGGTTGACCGGCCGTTTACAAAAATACACATTAATCTAAATATCTCAACGGATACACTAAAAGCTACTACATGCTTAACTACACAACATAACAAGAAAAGATTAATAATTACAATTCTTATTCTCTATAGCAAATATTACAATAACCCACAAATTGCCTCTAAATCACTTAGTCTAAAACGTACGACTAGCTAGACAATTACGAGTAAAGCACATATCAATTAACTAAATTTACATTTAGCATCTGGCATGGCCTCTTACGAGAGTTATGCCTGGACAAAGACGTAAAACTTAACGAAGTTCCAAAACTACGGCTGGAATTCGGAACAAATCTCATATCACTAAAAATTAGTTGCGAGTTACATTGCCAGCCATCATACTAAAATAAAGTTCGGTCAGTCTTATGGGAAACAAAGGACAAGTCCGAAGAGCACGGGTTATACAAATAGTTACAAAGTCAGAGTCCACTCGGAACTTAACACTAGCACCGAGTTTCCACGAATGTTTTCAATGAGAAATGTCTTATCAAAATAAACTTACACCATTCGTTGCTAACACGGATTCGCCTTGTAGGGCGGACACTAAAAAAAATAGAATGGATTATGTAACAGACCGGAATTAATACATACAGGCCAAGGCTCCCATCCAACTCTTGGTCACAAAACGTTTGGCACTAACTTTATTTCTTTTTTTTTTTATTAACACGAGCGTAAAGCTCCGTAAAGCACTTTTATTTTACTTAAATTGTGTAAGCAAACCCGTATTGAGCCGAGAGATAGGCGTTCAAACCCGCTGGAAAACGGCCTCGTATCGTCGACCGCCCGTCGAACTCTCTGCCGTAGAAGTCGCTCAACACTTTCGACCAGACACGGGGGTCATAACCCATTAACGTGAAAGTACTTACGCAGTAAGTTGCTGACGTGGAGAGCGTTCTGCCCAACGTAACCCTCGGGATTGTTTCATACGGTCTCGTGCCGGCTGGAGTATTGCTATTACCGGAATAGCTCATCGGTAAAATCGCCGCCTGCGGGGCTTCACTGTCGCACTCGCCTCGTCTCGGCGTAACGAGCTCTTGAACCGGCGTTTCGTTGCCTCCGCCCGGCTGTGGCTCCGTGCGTTCCGGTCTTTCTCTTGCGGCGACCAAGAGCCCTTTTCTTTTGGAACCCGAGCTGCCTTCTTGGGTTCCTTTCGGTTCCGTCGTCCGAGTTGCTCTCCTCTTCCTCCTTGAAACCTCCCGCCAAGAAAGCTTCGATCGTCCGTCACCGAGCTTCCCTGCGATTCCATTGGTTGACTCGTGTTGATTGGTATGACGACACTGTCTGCCCCGCTCCTCCCCCGCCTTCGAACGGGTGAATATGCGTGAGCGGAAATAGCAGTCAGTGTCGCCGGAAATCACCTCAGGATCCGATTTCCGTGACAATGTACTTCAGTTTGCTATATTTCTTTATTATAAAAATAATGAAATAAGTAAATATTTTTTGAAATTTTTGAATATTACAAATGTTCCATGCCCCCGAGCGAGCAAACGTTATACGATATAATATTACGCAGAAATAGAACTTTTTTAGAAGTTCTTTTTGTAGAACAACTAGCTAAACCGGCGTCGCTCGGAGAAATTTTTTTTTTATATATTTACGTATACAGGGTGTCTCTAAATGGAAGGACAATAAATACATAGCGTGATCCTTAGCATGATGACAAACTCAATGTTCCTTATGCAAAATGTTCAAAACTCAAATTTTAAGGGTCTAAATGCAAATTTTGCTAAAAAGCTGGCGGAAAAAACGGTTGCTGCCGTTTTCTGAGTTTTTGATATTTGGATATAATGAACTGCTGGTGGAGAAAGAAGGGCATATTTAGGGCTTATTGTTGGTAGAAATACAATGCCCTTCTTATGATATAACAATGTAAGGTCTGTCCAAAAAGTTCATAGAAAGTAAACCTTATCTTGTCAATGCCAACACGTGTTTGTAATGTATTGAAAAGAAACGGGGGTTATATTAAATGATGATAATAATTGTATGTTTTTTCTGAATTCTATATATTTTTGGGACCGTTTTCTGGTCACCTTATTTGATTTTTTTTTTGTTATTTGAAAAGTAAATAAAAAAATACATGTCCATGTAATATTATGTTTCTTTACCGATGTTGTTTACTCCAAAAAATGTGCAACCAAAACGAGCAAACCAATTTAGAAATATTATGTCATGTTTACTTTCTAGAAACTTTTGGGACATATCTTATTACGTTTCAGTGTGGAGGCCTTCTCTCTCGATGGTCATGGTTTTACACAGATTAATAGACGGTCAAGTTACTTATAAGGTTAAAACAATTTGGTTGATTAGTCATTCAACGTTCGGATTGATATCTAGTGGCTAAGATAAGAACTAAAAAAATTACGTGATATATTGCCACTAATGACAAGGTTTATGAAATATATGACGTATATTTCTTTGAGCAATGTATGACTATACTCATAGAGCTCAGTTTACTAGGATCGTTTTTTTAAATTAATTTTGAAAAATTCTTAAAAAAAGATTCTGGAATTTAATAAAACAAATTATTTCCGATTGTAAATTGAGTAATTGCGCTAACATAAGAAATGACAGCTTTAAACACAGTATAAAATTAAATTCGTTAATTTTATTTAAAAATGGAGTTCATAACTTACAAATAAATACTCAATATGAGTTTTACAACAATTTATTAAGCTCTTGTAGAGTTTTCTGCTTAGCTTATGTTTATAGTTCTTCACAAATCTTTCCTTCGTTGGTTTATGCTACGTTTTACTTGCTTGTCAGTTCCTAAAAGTGTTTTCGTTTTGAAACCCTTAACTAGGTTATTTTTACGTAATACCTGTAGCGTTAGGGTAATTTAAAACTCTTCTTCATGGTAGAATCACATATTGAGTAACTCTAAGAATGTAGAATTTTAAACAATAACGAAAATTCATTCAATCAATAACGAAATTGGTATTGATATTTGTACTTCTTGTGCGCTGTCTCACTGGTGCGCTGCAGGACATTTAATCACGTGATTATTGGCGAGTTGACCATCTCTATTAATCTGTGGTTTTACACATTTCCGATAAGTAACATTTTGCTTAGATTGACACGTGGAATGTAATCATTGTCCTTCTATTTAGAAAATAAAAGATAGTTTAATCCCGCGCGAAAATCTTGCAGGCATTGTTGATGATGGACCATGATCGACATAGAGCCCAAAGGATGCGGCCCATCACCCATCATAAGTTGCCATCATAAATTTTCACTTTTTCCCTTCAAGTTTTGCATTATGAAAGTGTCCAAGGACTTTTGACTCACCTTGTATAAAGGAGGAAAGTAAAATAATAATATTTTCTTAGCGAGCACCTAGGAGCCAAGAGAAACCACTATTTTAAAATTTTTCATCTCGCTGTGGGGAATCACCACTCCCAGAAGGGGTTTAGATACACCCTGTATATCGGTCTAATCACCGAAACATTTAGACACAGTTTGTATAATCAAATTAATTTATAATATTTCTCTAATTTTTTTTTAAATACAATCCAATTATTTTATATGCTATCTCCCGAAAAATAATTGGGCACCTATATAAAATGTTTGTTTGTGATGTGGGAACTTCCCACCTGGTGAATCCATGCTGTTCTGCAGTTTCCAAAGTTTCTGCAAGATTTGTGTTATGATAATTGATTATAGAATTGAATGAACGAATTATTGACGCTTGTCAAGAATTTTTCCAGCGCTTTGAAGTAGGAGGTTTGCTCCTTTTGCGGCTATAACAGCACCCTCTGTAACATGCTCGAAATTAAGACAGTTGTGGAGGTCATCCATTGGAATTTTCCCGTCATTCCGCTTGCAAAATCTCCACAGATTAATAGTGAAGTTGGTTGTTGCTCCCGAGGTCTTATCCGCCGTTCCAAAGGTGCTCAGTAGCACTGAAATCGGGCTCTGTACAGGCCAGTTCAAGCATTGAACATTGTTCTCTTCATACTAATACATGGTACACTGGTGGACAAAAGTTTGGGGTAAGTGCGTTTTCTAAGAAAACAATTATTTAGAGATTTTATTGTTATGACACCTTTTTACTTACTATTGAATATATCAAAATTGACAATTGAATAATTGATCTTTTAATTTGTTTTTAAGTTACATCCAAATAATGCAAATTACACTGGTCAAAAGTTTGGGGTAACAGGTAAATAATCATCAAGATATCAAAAGTAAAGGAAATTAATATGAAATCTGACCGCTATTTGACTTTATAACTTGAAAAAGACGATTTGTCATTGATGAAAATAACTTCTTGATGGTGTTTGGTGCTATTTTAACAGCGGAGGCCTCAATTGCATTGATTAGCTGCATACGAGTTGAATACTGTTTGTCAGCATAAATATCCTGGCTCATAAGATGCCAAACATTTTCTATAATGTTGAGGTCGGGACTCCTTGCCGGCCAGTCTAGTTTACGAACTTTGTTAGTGGAAAATCATTCAGTAAAAATTCGTATTGTGTGGATAGATGCATTGTCTTGCTGCCATACACATTGTTTTTGTCTGTAGTGTCTCTTGCAGAGAAGAATGGATGTGCTTTGAAGGTCTTCTAAGTATTGGTTGCCGTATATTTGCCCTCAATTACTTTTATCTTCAGGTGACCTGTGTTTGAAATGGCACCTAATGGCATCACATCTCCTCCTCCCATTTGGTGCTTATTTCTGACCAGAGCAATTGGTTGTTGGCCTTGTTTTTCAACATAACTGCACATGTTATCAGGTCCATCCATGGAAAAATCGTTTTTCATCAGAAAATACCACCAACCCAAAATCAGTCTTCTCATGATGTGTTTCTGAGCAAATTGAAGTCTTGCTATTTTATTTTTTGTGTTAATGGCAGTGATTTTTCAATAGCTTTATAGTGAAAGTTCTCACGCTGCAATTCACGCCTTATGGTTCTGGTTGAAGCCTTCAAATCAAGATTTACTTCGATGCGCATACTGTTTACAATGTGGCCAGCTGCAATTTCTCTTCTCCCATGACGTTTTATGCAAGATTTTGTCCGTCTTGTAAGTGCAGATGGGTTTCCCATCTTCTTTCCTGTCTTCCTGTTTTCATTTTTAATTGCCCTGATTACTGTATTGTAGCCAACATCAGCAATTTCAGCTTCTCGCTTGAAGTTCTTGTGTTGAGCATACAATGCATGAATTTCCTTCGTTTCTCATCAGAAATCATCTTAAGACACTTCTTCACATTCCAAAAAATCAATGGACAAATATTCATGCACTTTACTGTAAAAAATATCAGTTATTTACCTGTTACCCCAAACTTTTGACCAGTTCAGTTTGCATACTTTGCATGTAACTTAAAAATAAATTAAAAGATCAATTTTTCAATTGTCAATTTTGATATATTCAATAGTAACTTAAAAGGTGCCATAACAATAAAATCTCTAAATAATTATAAACAATATCTTTATTTCAAAAAATACATCAACTCGAATTACCAAACCAAAAAGCATACGATTTATCTGTGTTGTGCTATATTAATTCATACCTATCGTAATGCCACCAAATTGGTCAGAGAAAACCAAAGAAAGAGCATTGGCCAGAGAAACCCTGCAGCTAAGAGACAAAAGACTATCCGGGCGTCAGAGACACCGAAACAACGGGAGCTTCGTCTGCAGCAGGAAAGTATGCGAGCTTCAACGTCAAGGGCAAGGGAAACTTCGGAGGAAAGAGAGCTTCGTCTACAGCAGAAGCGTGTGCAAGCTTCCACGTCAAGAGCAAGGGAAACTTCGGAGGATAGAGAGCTTCGTCTACAGCAGAAGTGTTTGCAAGCTTTCACGTCAAGAGCAAGAGGAAAGAGAGCTACGTGTACAACGAGTCCGACGTAGAATGGAAGAATTAAGGGTGACGAATCGACATTCTGATTTAAAATTAGCGGCATTTAATTACAATTCTGAATACGTTTACTGTAATCACCCTAAAGTCCTAATATAAAGGATGGATGTCGTATGTAACCATTGTCAGGCAAAGAAATATAAATGGGAACCACCAGGAATATGTTGCTCTAATGGAAAAGTGAAGCTGCCACCACTTAAAGAGCCTCCAGAACCACTGTTATTTTACTTATATGGTAACACAGCAGATTCCAAACATTTCCTAAAAAATATAAGGGCATACAATTCATGCTTCCAAATGACATCGTTTGTCGCGTCATCAATAGTGCAAGAAGGTGGATTCATGCCTACTTTTAAAGTTCAGGGTCAAATTTACCACAGAGCTGGATCAATTCTTCCCCTTCCAGGTGAAAATGCAAAATTTCTTCAAGTTCACTTCATGGGCGATGAAATATTAGAGGCTGATCAACGATGTGCTAATATATCTTGCGTGCGACAAGACATCATTTTAAGTCTGCAGAGACTATTTCATTCTCACAACCACCTGGTAAAAATGTTTAAAACAGCATTAACAAGGATGGCTACAGACGAGTACAAAGTAGTCATACGGGCAGACAAGAGGCCATCTGGTGAACATGAACGGCGTTTTAACGCCCCAACCATTAACGATGTAGCCATATTCATGGTTGATCTGGAAGAGTACGATAGCTCAGAGATGAAGTGAAAATTTGCTGAGGATTCCAGAAACACACCGTTCATATGATGTTCTGCAGTATCCTCTTATCTTCTTTGATAGCGAGGATGGTTACCACTTTAACTTAAAACAAATCGTTCCTCTCACAGGAAATACGACGCAAAAAAGTATCTTCTATGGAGTTTTATGCATACCGCATTATGCTGAGAGAGGGATCCTCAAACCGCATCTTACGATTCCGCCAGTTGTTTCATCAATACATCGTAGATATGTACGCGAAAGTCGAACGTGAACGGCTTCTTTATATTAGGTTAAATCAGAAAAAAATGCGTGTTGATGATTATATTCATCTACGGGATGCTGTAGCTAATGACCGGAATGTCGCTGATATAGGAAGGATGGTAATATTACCAGCTACGTTCAATGGCAGTCCGAGGCACATGCACGAATATGCTCAAGACGCTATGTCCTATGTCCGCAATCATGGCCGTCCGGATCTTTTTGTAACCATTACGTGCAACCCTAAGTGGCCAGAGATTACAGTTGAGCTTTTGGAAGGCCAATCACCGATTGATCGTCATGATTTAACAGCGAGAGTATCTAAGCAAAACTAATCAAATTTACTTATGTTATTACGAAAAGCCATATATTTGCAGAAACCCGCTATTGGATGTATTCAGTCGAATCGCAAAAGCGAGGTCTTCCACATGCACACATGTCGGTATGGCTTAAAGAAAAAATCCGACCGACTGAAATAGATGACATAATTTCTGCTGAGCTGCCAGATCTTCAACAGGATCCACTGCTATTCGAAGTAGTGTCAAAGAACATGATCCATGGGCCGTGCGGACCTTTAAACCATAAGGCACCGTACATGAAAGATGGCAAATGTACTAAGAACTATCCACGACAGTTCATTGATGAGACACAATCAGCCAACGATGGTTACCCTTTATACAGAAGACGGAAACCTTAAAATGGGGGCTTCACAGCGACTGTTAAGTTAAGGTTAACAACCAAAACAGATATCGAAATTGATAACAGGTGGGTTGTGCCTTATTCCCCTCTCCTTACAAAAATGTTTCCAGCACACATCAATGTCGAGTACTGCCACTCTGTTAAATCAATTAAGTACATTTGCAAATACGTCAACAAAGGCAGTGACATGGCCGTTTTCGGGTTAGCCAATGAAAATGCGGTGGATGAAGTTACTCAGTACCAATTAGGGAGATATATTAGCAGTAATGAGGCTATTTGGCGCCTCTTAAATTTTCAAATCCACGAACGATACCCAACGGTTGTCCACTTAAGCGTTCACTTAGAGAACGGACAGAGAGTATACTTTACGGAAAGGAATGCTCAAGAGAGAGTGGAAATGGCTCCAAACACAACATTAACAGCGTTTTTCCGGTTGTGCCAGCAAGATCCATTTGCAAAGATATTACTCTATGTCGATGTACCAAAATACTACACCTGGAATGTGCAACGCAAAATTTTCTGCAGGAGGAAGAAGGGAGCCCAAGTTCCAGGTCAAACCGACATATGCGAACTGATGCCATTGGCTGTGTCTACACTGTTCATCCCAGCAATGCTGAGTGCTACCACCTAAGAATGTTGCTTCACGTTGTACGAGGACCGACATCATTTAATGATCTTAAAACCTTCGAGGGACACGTGTGTGAAAGCTATAGAGAATCATGTCAGAAACACGGATTGCTTGAAAACGATCAACACTGAGACACGACATTGGCAGAGGCATCTGCCTCGTGTTTTCCAAAACAACTCAGGAGTCTTTTTGCCATTATAATCACGACGTGCGCTCCACCAAATCCACAGCGCCTTTGGGATAAATACGAGGGTTGTACCAAAAGTAAGGTTCCCAATGAGCTACAGCCTCGAGGGAAGGTGCTAGGCTAAATCCGACAACAGTGCCGTGCGCAGTGGTTCCCGCACTCTCGAGCCCACTCTCGAGCGATTCGCTACGGCGCTCAGTGTTCGCTTGGCAGCCGTCAGAGATGGAAGTGTTGATCGCCGCTCCCGCCAAGTGCGAGGTTCGAGCAGTAATCCGGTTTCTCCACGCAAGGAAGTTACCGCCCGTGGAGATTCATCGGCAACTGACTGAGGTTTATGGTGAAAAGTGCATGTCCGTTCAGCACGTCCGAAAATGGTGCAGGGCTTTTGCTGAGGGTCGCACGGAAGTGTCCGATGAAGAACGGAGTGGAAGACCGCCGGTTACGGATTCGATTGCCCAGAAGATCAACAGTGAGCTGCTGAAAGATCGGAGGGTCACTGTCCATGAACTTGTTGAACGCATTCCTGAAGGTTCCCACGGCACACGCTTCCTCAACGGATTGGCGGGAGACTTCTTCGACTTAGGAATACAAAAGCTGGAGCACAGTCTTCAAAAGTGTGTCGAAAAAAATGGAGACTATGTTGAAAAATAGACAACAGTGTAAGCTATTCAACGATGTATAAATTAATAACAATAAACAATGTTTTCTACTTGTAAAAAATATAGGAACCTTACTTTTGGTACAACCCTCGTATAAAGAAAATTTAAGTGAAGACATTCTCAGAGAGGCGCAAAGAGTTAACCCAATCATTAACTCAGGTTATACAGCGGGAATAATGAAACAAGCGCTTATACTTCTTGAGGACAAATGTATTTCTATTAACGGCAAAACTCTCTTGCAGCTTGGGCTAGAGGCGCCGAATCGAAATGGTCAAGAGGTCTTAGATACTGATTTTTGGAAGGAAAGGAACTATGACATTAATGCTCTCCAGCTTTTTCTTGAAAAAAATAGGCCCATATTAGTCTCAGACCAGAGACAAGCCTATGACGCTGTTTTAAGTCTCATTCAGGATGGAAATGGTGGCATTTGTTTCCTTGACGCTACCCGGGGGAACTGGAAAAACATTTCTGATAAATATTTTGCTGGCTGAGATTCGCCAAAGAAATGAATTTGCTTTGGCTATAGCATCTTCTGGGATAGCATCTACACTGTAAGTTGGTGGTCGAACAGCGCATTCAGCTCTGAAGCTACCATTGAATCTGCAGTTTTCAGAACGACCCATTTGCAACATAAGCAAAGGCTCCAGTCAGGCACAAGTGCTCAAGCATTGCAAACTAATCGTTTGGGACGAATGTACCAAGGCCCACAAAAAGGCACTAGAAGCGCTTGATAGCACATTGCAAGACATACGGGGAAATGGGTGGCTGATGGGCGGTACTGTTGTCCTCCTGGCAGGAGATTTTAGACAAACCCTGCCTGTGATTCCACGCTCTACGCCATCCGATGAACTTCATGCCTGTCTTAAGTCCTCGACCTTATGGAGGCATGTGCGCAAAATGGATCTCAAGACGAATATGAGGGTTCATTTACGAGGAGAAACAAGTGCGGAGCAGTTTTCACAGCAATTGCTGTTAATTGCCAATGGAGAAGTTCCTGTCGACCTCACCACGGGTCTAATTTCGTTTCCCTCAAATTTCTGCAATATGGTCTCTTGACTCGACGAGCTGATAACTAAAGTGTTTCCAGATATACAAGAAAATTACAAATCGCATCGATGGTTGTGCAAAAGGGCCATTTTAGCTCCAAAAAACGACAGCGTTAAATATGTTAACGATCTTATTCAGGAAATGCTCCCCGGCAACTCTGGCACCTTTTCATCTATTGATACAGTAATGGATATGGAGCAAGCTGTGCATTACCCTACAGAATTTTTAAATTCCCTTGAACCCCCCAGGAATACATAAGCTCACTTTAAAAAAAGGATCCCCTATCATGCTATTACGTAACCCCGACCCACCAAGGCTCTGCAATGGAACAAGACTAACCGTGAACCGAACGTAATAGAGGCCACGATCATCACGGGGAATGCCGCAGGTGAAGACTTATTCATTCCTCGCATTCCATTAATACCCAGTGATACAAATATGCTTTTCCATTACAAGCGATTGCAGTTTCCCATACGGCTTTCATTCGCTATGAGTATCAACAAGGTCCAGGGGCAATCGCTTTGTGTGGCAGGCATTAACTTGGAAACGCCATGTTTTTCACACGGGCAATTATATGTAGCTTGCTCAAGAGTCGGCACCCTAGATAATTTGTTTGTTTACGCCCCGGACGGACAAACGAAAAACATAGTGTACCGTCCAGCTTTGGAGTAAAACCTGGGATATAAATAAAATTGTCGGGAGAGCGCATTCGAACCTCGGCTGGTGAATCCAGGCACCATAAACCATAAGTCTTTTTTATATACCCGAAACAATTGCATGTGTTTAACTGAAGCAAATCAACATCCATCTTGAGGTTGTTCTGCTGACCTATAACTTTAATTATCCCGGGCAACGCCGGGTAGATCAGCTAGTATAGATATAAAGATTATTAATTTCTACGTTTTTAAGAGACTTATCTCCAGTTTTAGATTTTTTCCATCACTGCGTTAGTATTACACGGCTGTTTGTTAAATTTTAACTTTATAGCTTACTTCTAAGTTGCCTTTTAAAACCGGACAAACATATGTACATTGCCTTTTATATGTATAGATTACTAATTTTAATTTCGACTTTCCCTTGTACTTTTTCTCTCTCGTCTTTCACTCCTCGCGGGTTGAATCATTTTCCCGCAATCGGAGAACACATATCCTTTGCCTTCGTTCTCCACGAATTCTCTATTGTTCTCTTAATTTTACTTCCTGTTGTTTGTAACCGTGACATGATTTTTAAGTCTTTTGGCGGTTGGGTTCTGATCACGTGATGACATATTTCTGAGTCGTTTATTCCAAGAAATACTTTTTGCATCATTCGACGTAGCACATTATATCGTTACCTCTAACTATTTGGAATTCTCATGAAAATGTTAAAATCATATTTTAAAAAATTAAATCACTTGAAATCGTAATGTAATTAACAATATTACATTAAACCATATTAAAACAAAACACTATTTTTCAGGTTTGTTTTCTAAAGCTTTTTCGATGAGTGGAAGTCCTCTATGCCCATGGGCACTCCAGAAAGACTCCGTTTTTTGGACCAAAAAATTAGCAACGGATGTCAATTGTCCATCATCGAATTCAGAAGAACTGGTTAGCTGTCTTCGAACAAAATCAGCGGAAGAACTCATCAAAAATACTGAACTCTTTGTAAGTTGATAGTCATTCATCATTAGCCCAGTGTAATTGAATCCTATAGGTTATTCCCTTCAAACGTTGTAACAAAGGAGTGAGTGAATGTGATCTCCCCATTTTCCCTAGAATATTTACTTCTAATGTCTCTAATCCCTTAATCACTCGATTCCTCTAACAGCAAGTCGCTCTTCATTCCGGCAAGATTTCTTCTATTAAATAGCCCTTTTCAAAAGTTTAGGTTTGAATGGGCATAAACTTTCATTTGATGCTTTGTATTTGGGCATAATAGATTTTCATTTTTTTTCAGTAACTGGGCTTGTTTGGAGGTGAAAACATCTACCAATAGATTACCATACTGAATGCACTGATGGTTTAGGTAGCTTCCGTTGAGAACACCGGTCCCCCGAGCAGATCCGACCGACCAGACATTTTTAGTCTTGATCCCTGAACTAAGGCGCCTGGCATGGGAGTGCTCCAATCCAGCATAGCCCTTAGCATCATTGAGGCATTCAAGCTCCTCGATCTTGTCGAGGTAGTGCCCTCGGAGTTGTGTGGGTTGACGTGTTGGGCTTATGAACTGGACCCTTACGATCCATTAGCTGTATCGTGCGTGTAAGGATCATTTTTCTTTGTTGCCAAAAGCTGTTTTTCTTCACCGCCATCATAAACATATTATTTAATAACGTATTTCATGTGTAAAAAACCTATATTTGTCACGTGCAAAGTGTGCTAATTGATGTGGAAGCTAATAACATTCAAACTCATGACGCGTAAGCATATACTTTAAGAAATCAACAACTGAAATTTATTTAAGCAATTAATAAATGGAATAAATGATACAATGTAATTTGTTGCAAAAGAACTTCTACTAACACGTAGAAAATTCGTGCTTATACTTTCGTGAGACTTACAGAAAGAATAGAAGATTAATGTTAACTATCTGCGTGATGTGCGCCCCCAGACCCCCCTTCTAACGAACACATTTATATACCCCCTAAAAAAATAAATTCATTTACCTTGGTCGCATGATCAGTCATCATGCGATGTGCAGAGAGTTAACATTAACCCTTCTCACATTGGGGTGAAGTGCATTCTTAAAAATAACAAGAAAATCAATTGTACTAAATTAGGTAGTCTTGCTTTCTTCTCATCCAGCTTATCTTCACTTATGTGCCGCTTGAAAAACCCAGGAAAACGGCGACGCTATGCGTTTATATTGCCACTGCCCGCAAGAAAACTAAGCATAAAAAAACAAGATTATTAGGCGGACTTTGAATAAGAACGCCCAATGTGCAATGTCTTAAGTAATAAAATTTCTAACTATTGAAACTCAGTTACAAAAATTCGTGCTCCAATATTATGCGCAAATCAATGTATCTCCTTAAAGACTAACATTGAGATAGCGGGCTTAAATCCTTCGTTATCAATATACAGGGTGTCTCAAAAAAAATGTACTAACACTTTGAATGACTATAAAAACATTATTTATGAACATAGAGACAAGTTTAAAGGATTGAATTACAGAAGACAAATGTAGTTAAAGAATCATGTTTCCAAATATTCAAATTGATGACCGTTATTGTCCAGATAAAGCTAATAACGTGCACCAATGGATTCGCAAACGTCACGAAACAGTTCATTTGGAATATCGTGACGTTGTCTTTCAATTTCCAATTTGTGCGATAAACTCTGTCGTCCAGAACGTTTCTTGTTGACGTTGTGAACGGTTCCATCTGCTTCAAATTTATCTCTGGTGTGAGTAATGGTCTGGTGCGTTGGTGACGGTTTATGGAACTCCCTTCTGAACCGTGTTTGAACTTCCGTGGCGTTTTCGGTATTCCAATAACATTTAAGGACAAACTTTCTCTCTTCAAAGCCAAGTTGATCTCCTGCCATTCTGTTACATTAGTTACACCTGAAAAAAGGTGTTAGTACATTTTGTCACCATGTATATGAAACACTCAGCATTACGCCTAACCACAGTAGCACAAATTGCTATTTAATGGGAAAGTAATGACTGAGCGGGCGGAGAATGAGCGAGCGCGAATAAGCTAATTTGTAAAGCAACATTAGCTTACCTTCGTCAGGGACAAATGAGCCTAAGCCCTCCCGCAGGTAGGCTGGTAGGGACCAAGGCGTTATCCACGTTAGCCTTGCTGTGGAAAATTTCTCTGGCTGACTGGCCTCAGGAAGGAATGTCAGCAAATGTTTCTTCGAAAGACCGGCGACGACCACCAACACTTAGCCTATGGACTGGGTAGGCAAAACGTATTCCAACTGAAAACCGGCGAGATATACTGCGACGGTTCCTCAGTTTTCCCGACGAACGGGGAGTGTCGAGTAATTCTCGGAGACGACGAAGTATGCTGACCAGGGCCGCTTCGCTGGGACGGTAGCTCTGCAAAACCAGTAAATCGTGCTTCCTATGCTTATCTGTAGAGATAGCACAGTTCACTCTTGCACTGCTTGTTTCGCTCGCGGACGCCGCACATGCTCTGCTAAAAGGATGCTCAATTTCCCATTCGGCGCACGTTTCTCTTGAGAGAGCTTCTCCAAAAACCTGCGTACTCGTAGATTTGGAAGCCGATAAAACTTTCATCCACTTCTTGCTGTGAACTTCACTTCTTCTGTCCCTGCTCGCTTCTCTCGTCTCGAAACTCCCACTGAAGGAAAACAACTTTGCGCTTTTTTTCTGCGCCGCCTCCTCTTTTTCCGCCTACGCAATTTCTTTCTACATCTTTGTTCTTTTAATGCTAGAGAACGAAGCTTTTCGCTCACAATAGATGGCGCTACACAATATCCATCATTGTTTCCCAGCAAAGTTCGTCAGCCTCCAACTTGGCCTTATTTTCGAGAAAATCCCTTTTAAAGTCTGTGTTATACGAGGGTTGGGGCAAAAGTCATGGCAACTAGAATAAAGGAGAGGAAACCACTAATCCACATAAGGTTTTTAATCAGACGATGGATGCACATTTCGGCAGCCAAGCTGCCTTCTTTAGCATACAGGAGAGCTTCGATCAGAGTAGGCAAGCTATTCTGATGAATTGTGAATAAGTTACAAGATGTTATATAGAAAACGATAGCCAATTAAAAAATATTAACAAATTCATAAAAAGTTGGAACAGTTAAACAGGGATATGATTGGTTCGTCATCCTTGGCCGTCATTGGTCGTCGTTTGCTGGTCATCTTCAGTTCGGGTGTTTCTGCTATTGGTCAATTTCGGTAGGCTAATCAGTTTTCCAATGTCTCTCAGCTGGGTAACATCCACTGGGCCTCCATCGCTGTTCAGAAGTCTTGCAGGGTCTTCACAGCTAATCTCATAGGACTCCAAAAAATTCAGGAGCCTTGGGTCTCTTGTGCTGTGCAGGATGTTGAAATCTTCTCGCCGGAAATCGTGTTTCTGGTCTAAGATGTGGTCCGCAAATCTAGAGATACCGTATTTACCGTTCTTTATATACGTCAGGTGTTCATTAATTCGTGTGAGCACAGCTCTCCGTGACTGCCCATAGTACACTGCCTCACATTTGGCGCACGGAAGTTTGTAAACACCTGGTCTATTTTCTGTCGGTATCGTATCTTTGGGGTTCCCCAATCGTCTTCCCAAAGTGTCTGTGCTTCTGTAGCCTATCCCCAGACCAAATTCTTTAGCTATCTTGTTCATACCTCTATTTAGTTGACGATTATATGGTAAAATCACTCTTGTCTCTGATTTCTTAGTTGTATTTAGTTGTATTTAGTGTAAACAAGAGGAAAGAAATCAAAACTATAAAAGAATATGCCACACAAAATGGATTCCATGAAACAATAGTTGACAGCATCACAAAGAAGATAAAACGTAAATTAGCAGTGAAAGAAATCACCACACTAAATACAACTGGTGAATCGGGTCACGTGTTGGCGCACAGCATTAGCAATGTCCTCTCGTGTTGCAAACCGCCTACCATGTAGTGGTTCCTTAATCTTGCGAATGAGATCAAAGTCACAGGGCGAAATGTCGGGAGAGTACGGTGGGTGCTCCAATTCTTCCCATCCCCAGCGCCGCAATGGCCGCCCTAACACTCTGCTGCACGGCGGTTGACTAAGAACGTATTTAACATTGCTCTCTGTGCAACAGTAGGAAATCACAGAACTATCTGGTGTTGTGGAAACATACTATGAATGCACGGTTTCTTTGAGACATATGACTTTTTGTGATATCATCCCTTAGCACTGAGGAAAAAAATAGTTGCCATGACTTATGCCCCAACCCTCGTATAACTAGTGTAAACTGTACCTTGGCAATCATCACAACAGCGGCAGCCGAACAGGTAACGTCGTGGCGTACGAACCGTAAGATCTCGAGTTCGAATTCATTCGTGTTAGGTTTTTTTTTTACTTTTAATGTTTTGTAACTGTGCTACCGTCCACTTTTTAATACCGGGTGTTTCAAAAATGACCGGTATACAGGTATATTTGAAAAATCAATAAAAACTAAACGGGCAGCGATAGAAATACACCGTTTGTTGCAATATGCTTGGGACAACAGTAAATTTTCAGGCAGACAAACTTTCGAAATTAGTTCACGGTGTATTTCTATCGCTGCCCGTTTAGATTTTTCAAATATACCGGTCATTTTTGAAATACCCGGTATATTTTTCTGTTATAATATGCTGTTATAATGAAAAAAATATTTTTAACAAGAGCAATAAGGAACACATTTTCAACTAATTATGATAATAATATCTGTTATAAAAGTGTAAATAATTCATAAACATATATCGATTTTAAAGAAAAAACAAATTTTTTAATGTTTAACTTTTCATTTCTTCTTATGTTCAGGTTTTGATGTCTTTGCTTCTTGCCCATATTGGGCGCTATAATAAAATAACATAAAATAATCGTTTTAACAAATAATTTCGAAGTTGTAGAATATTTACAGTTAGGCTTGTCGAATACAACGTGTTGGATGGTATTCTTCAAAAAAACATTTGAAACACAAATGTGTGCGACACCAAGAACACTGGATGAATGCAGGACTAATCTAACAGTTCCTGTTTTCCTTTTTCATGCAATCCGGAAAAGAAATTTGATTTACATTCAAAAAATTTTCTTTTGTAGGCTTCAATTTGGCAGCATACCAGGCGTATCTGATATAAATACAATCAAATGTTACATATATTGCAAGAAATTATATTTTTACAAAGAAATCTGTACACTATAATTACCGTAACATATTCGAATATATTGGAGCCTGTAAGTGATCGTGAATGAGTGCGTGAATTTTTATGACATCTGCCCTCGATGTAATTTCTTTGTTCGTTTCCAAAAGATATGAACAATTCTGCATACGACGTATAAAAGTTTTAATTTGACGATAAAAATAAACGTCACATGGTTAGCACAATGGTGTACATTTCGGCGGTATGATCGATAGCGTACACGTAGGAAGACCCTGTCCGTTAGTAAACTTCATCTGATGCATGTAACAGATGTCTGGCCACTCCAGGAGTCCACGATGTACAAAAATGGATTTATTGTAACATAAGGTTGTATTATGTTGTCAAGAAATTGTTCGTACGTGTCCTTTTGTAGCTTTCCGGACTTTGTGGAGTGACATAAACGTTGGCATATTGCTGCGTGTATTGTTCGACTTCCATTTGTAAACGAGGACTAAATTTTCCGGTGCTTTCTTGCAAACAAACGAATACACTTGGCAACAATTTGCCAGATAAAGTTATAGAGTACTGTGCTGTATATGAATGCGTTAATATTTGCATTTGGCCAACTGCAACTTCAGTTACTTTTTCGCCCTTGTGAGAAAGAGTGCGACAACTGCTGATTCTATACTCACAACCAGTTTGGTCAGTATTTATAACGTAATCGGGTCCAAAATTAGCAATAATTGCACACGTTCGCTCTTGATATTTGACAGCAGTTTCTAATAGTTCTTGATGCGTTGCTGTATCTTTTGCACTTACATATCGCGTAACATGTCGCTGAGATATGTGATACATTCTTTTAAAATTTTTCACCCATCTATCCGATGCAACAAACTCAAAAGTTCCGTCAAGAAATTGGAAAGCAGCGCCCATTGCCCATTGCTTCAGCATGCGAGTCGTAATTAGGCCCTTTTCATCGTCTCTTGCTTCAATAAATCGATCATACACGCTCCTGTTTATGACCTCTAACTTATATCGGGTGTCGCCTTGTTCAATGTTTTTTCCAAGTAGATAATTGTGATCTGCTTTTTAAAAAATGTGTTGATTGTTTGCGCAAAGTATTTATCGACCATTTCGGATGTGGTTGGGCCAATTCCACAGCTTTAATTTTGACAGCATACGGAATTTTATCGAGCGTTTCCGATTCTTCTTCCTCGCTGCTTGTCGCTTTTTGTTTTTTTGGATACAGGATCACGTGTATCTTGTTCTAATACCAAAGACTCTTCTTCCGTGAACTCCATTTCGTCGATCATTTGTATAAATCTTTGGAATTATTCTTTGCCTAGGAGCGTTGATCGGTTGCTAATTGTTGTACTCACTGTGTCTGTTATGACACTGGATTCAATCAGCAATTTTCGCATATGAAATATTCCATCGGCGAGTTCTTGCTTTTGTTGCACAGTCGCTGCATAAAACAACACGTCAATTCTCTCATCTGTTCTATAATCTTGCTCAATTTCTTCACAAGACGTAGACCTATTATCACAGGCTCCAGAAGTGCTTGGTATTGACTCCATCCCAGCGTCTATACGATTAGCTTACCAAACCGGAAATAACCGAAAGAACTGTCGGTCTTTAAAAGCAGCGTTATAAAAAAAATAAATAAATAAAGTCAACGCGTGGACTCGAACCCACGATCTCGTGATTCGTACACTCGAACGTTAACTACTTGGCTGCTCGCCGTTGTGATAATACATCTACAGTTGTCGAGATGCAGTTTACACTAGTAATATAAGACAGACTTTAAAGGGGATTTTCTTGAAAATAGGGCCAAGTTGGAGGCTGCGCACTTGGTTTTACGAAAAGGGCATATCAGACTACCGTCCTACCAAAGGACATCAGAAAACTCGATTGTTCGTTGGGGCCCTCTCCTAGTCAGTGCAAAAAGAATCACATTGAACGAATAAACGAATGCGGCTTCTGTGACAATATTGCATTTGATAAATATACATTATACGTTTTCCTGTAGTGTCTATTTTTCACATATTTTTATTCAAATATTTCATGTATACAAATGTTTGTTGTTTAATTTAAGATGGTCTTTAATTTTAGGATGAAAAAGGTGCATTGGTTAAGGTTCCTTTCGCACCAACCATAGACGGAGATTTTATTCTCGATTATCCTCTTAATATTCTGAAAGAAGGGAAGTATAATAAGGTTCCGGTGATTATTGGAGCAACTAAAGATGAAGGGAATTGTTGGCACATAGGTAAGTAAATTTATAAGTAATGTGTAGAAAGCTCAAGTGCAATTTCAATTGAGTGTATGGAACGTGCATACTAAAATTTATATTGAGAAAGCAGTAAAGTTTCTATAATTTTTAATCTGTAAATGTTTCTGAACGCATTTAAAAAAATAAGCTAATATTTAAGAGATAAGCGTGTAGCGTTTTAACCGACGAATTCTTCGTATTTTGAATATGATCAATACAGTTCTCTTTTTTATAATCATACTATACTTTCTTTTTGGTACAATCTAAAGAATTTTCATACCTGCATATGAAAAAATGCAAGGATGACCAAAATATGCAAGGAAAATAGGAAAGAATATTAAATCAGTGTTTTTCTGGTCCAGCAAAATATATTGATTAAAAATTTCAATTTTGATTGAAGAATAATTGCATCCAGTGATAGATTAATTTAAATGAGTAAAAGGAACATAAAAAAACAAGACCACCACCACCAGTGTGCTTCTCAGGAAATTCCACATGTATTTCATATACATGTATCATATGGCCCCCTTCCCATTTGAAAATTTGGAGCTGTATCCAAGATGGCGACTATCATGATCGTATGACCAAAGGTTCCTCCCCCACCCCTCCCCCTCACCGTATAAAACAAGAAATCAAGCCTCCCGAGGAGGATATAGGAGAGTAACGGAAGTTCTGAGTTCATCAATTTTTACCCCTTCGTTTGCCCTTTTTAACCCCTATTTTTTTATCACAAAATTATTTTCTACAATTTAGTATTTAGAAAGTATGAAAGAACCCTGTCTTCTGTTCTTTCTGACCATTTTCGATCGAATGATATATCACACGCCATATGTCGCCATCGGCCTCGGTGGCTCAGCGTTTGCGTGATCGCCTCTGATGTCCGAGTATGTGGGTTCGATGCCGGCCGAGGACGACGAAGATTTTTCAGGGGGAAATTCTGAGATCACGCACTTCCTTCGGAAGGGAAGTAAAGCCGATGGCCCCGTGTAGTAGTTTGTCGGCTGCACGTTAAAGAGCCCTTGCGAGGCAAAATTTGCGGCCCCTATAACGCCATCCTGAAATGACCATAGCAGTTGAAAAGGACGTTAATATCACACAAACCAAACCATATGTTGCCATAGTTGGTTATGTTTTGTTAAAGAAAAAGTGACTGCCACCCCCACAACTCCGACCCCACTGGGACAAATTGGCCCAAACTTCATAGGAATGTAGATTTTGCCTAGAGGAGTATGCATATCGAATTTCACTCCTTTACATACCTAAATACCACATAGATCACTTAGTCCCCTCTAATTCCCACCCCCGTATTTCCGATCTCAGTGGGCCAATCAAAACCAAACTAAATAGTGAATGTGCTCATGCCCATAGTAAGCTACATTCCAAATTTTTACTTTCTACCTCATAAAATGCATAAATTATGAAGGGAACAGACGGATGGACAGATGGATATTGTGAAACCAATAAGTAGCTCCATTCTTCCGCTACTTAATAATCTCTTTTAAATTTCAGGCAGGCGAAATTCACCAAACGATTTCACGGAAGAAGAACTTCTTTCTGCACTTCAAGCCTGCGTTGATTGTCGTCCAAACATTGAAGACTTAGTAAAACTTATACGAGAGAAATACTTTTCAACATTAAAATCATATGAGGAGAATGAAGTTCTGAAGCTACTTGGCAAAGTATATAATTTTCCCATATTTACTTTATACAGTATAATTGTTAAAATACATTGCTAGCAAAAAAATTAATATCTAGAAGGAATGGATCGATTTATTTGAAATTTTGCACACATGTTGTCAGGCCATAATTATGATCGCGGGGGAGGAGAGCCCGATAGAGTGACGTCTTTACCAGCAGCGTCATCATCATCGTTTCGAGCTCGGAGTGGAAATCAAATGCGAGAAATCGAGCGATCATCGTCGGAATCAGCGTCATCGGCGTCAGTTGGAAAAAGAGCGAATGGAGAGAGAGAAAGAGCGATGACGAAAAGGACGTTAGAAAAAAGTTTTGAAAAAGGAAGAGAAAGAGCGGTTAGGAAAAAATAGAGGTTTACGACCGAGGGAGAAAGGAGAAAAAAAAGACGGTAAATGGGGAGATTGAGAGTTCACGGAGAGAAGAAGAAACATGCATAGACTGGATTATCAAGGACTACTGCCAGAGGGTTTTCGAGACGGAAACGAGCAGTCTTTGTGAACGACAGGTGATACGGTCGCCATTACGAGGATACGTAAGCGAGTCACCGATATGCGTGTTGGACATCTCCATTAACGAAATTTCGCAGAAGGAAGGTTTTTTCCTTAACGCAGGCGGCAGTGCTGGTGTTCGTTATGTGATTATCTGCCCCTGGACTCTAAAAGCTTACCTGGAGGAAGACCTCGGCGGGATTGTGAGCTTACCGAAGGAGTAGCTGGCTGGCCTCGTCATTTTGTTGCGGCTCCAAGATTGTTAGATTGCGAGCGCACTCATTTCTGCATTGTTCTCAACGTGCCTCTTCAAAGATAGTAATGTGCTAATGCATTTACGTTTGGAATTATCTTTCATAGGATGGACAGTATATCACGGACACTGTGACCATCACAAAGACGCAGTAAGTGACTTCTTTATTTGTTAATTGGATAAGGAGGGTTATTGCACCCCGGAGTCGGATATTATATTGCGTATTGGATTAGAACTCAGTTATTCAGGATTTCTTAAAAAGAAATGGGAGTGCTGGATTTTTGATGTGCCCTGGCTGTTCCGAAGTAATTATGTGTCGGGCAGTGGCTAATTGCAAGGCCGTGACACCGAAGCGGAACTTTTATGTGTAATGCTATTGTGAATTATTATTGGGAACTCTATATTTTTAAGGAAGCCCATTCTGAACCAGTTTATGTTTGTTTACTGTTCCCCACGAAGGACCAGGAACTGCATACTAATTACCCCATTTCGATTCGGCTGTAATTGCATATAAGTTTGTGCATTTTATGGATGACGGACTCGGGAGTCCCTCGACTTTTATTTGAATCATTGAATCTTAGGCTGTATGCACAAGGAGTGTGGCCGGGAGCCTCTTTTTGATGCTTTAAATTCAAAGTTTGAATTAAAGTTTGTTTTTATGTTTCCCCTCATTACTTGTGTTCATATAATTCTTTGCTTCCACTGTTTAGCACATGACACATGTAGCATTGGAGGCATACAAGAAATGATTTAGATTGCAAGGCAATACGTCCAGAAGAATGTTGTTTAGGGTGACTCCCATGTCCTCCTGGAGAGAATTGTTCCGGCCAGACTTGCATGAAATCTTCAGTTTGGTATCTGCATTGTACTGGAACAGTTGACAGTGATTGTGGTGGCAACTGCAAAGCCAAGAACACCCCGCTGTGCTCCTGTGCAACAACTCACGGAGTTTGACAGAGGTCGGACTGTGGGATTTCGAGAGGCTGGATGGTCTCATCGGTGTATCGCGGCGCAGAAATGTCATAATGTTTGTGTTGGCTCGATGTTGTCAGCAGTGTTTACAGAAGGAACGCACTCAGAATCGCCAAGACCGTCGAATCGTACGAGAAACTTTGAGCAACCGTACGGAATCCACAGCAGAGGTAAGTGACAGAGTGGGATCAGCTTTGTCAAGACGGACCATTGGTAACCGTTTGGTAGCAGCAGGACTGCGGGCATGGATCCCTCTAGCCAGACTCCCACTTCTGCATGAACACCGTGCTGCGCGGTTGCAGTAGTGCCGCGAAAGAGCCGATTGGAGAGCCGAATGGAGAGTCTGTGATCTTTTGTGAAGAGCCGATTTGCCTGTACACCAGTGATGGACGTGTATGTGTGCGGCGAAGAGCAACAGAGCGCCATTTTCTACAGTGCATCCGTCTACAGCACATAGGTCCAACTCATGGCGTAATGGTGTGGGGTGCAATCACCCTTAGTGTTTGTGGATGGAACATTGAATAGCATTCAGTACGTCCAGCCGATTGTGGAACCTGTTCTTCTGCCCTTCTTGCAACAGGAGGATAACATGTTTTTCCACCAGGATAACGCCCATCCATACACAGCCAGTGTTAGCTTGCAGGCCTTACAGCATGTGGCACTACTTCCCTGGCTAGCACGATCTCCAGGCTTGTCGTTTATTGAGCATGTATGGGACATGATGGAACGTAACTTTTATCGTTGTTGCACACGCTGCAACAATTCCCCAATTGCGCCAGGATATTCAGGAGGCTTGGAACAACTACCTCAAACGACATCCAGCATGTTTATGACCGCATGCATGCAAGAATCGAGGACTGCATTCAAGCTCGCGGCGGTTATACGATCTACAGTATTAATGTGGTCTATTTGAGCATGGAAATCCCCCTCTACAGCGTTCTTCTTGCAATTTGAATCATTTTTTGTATGCCATCAATGCTACATGTGTGCAAAATTTCAAAGAAATCGAACCATTCCTTCTAGGTGTTGCATTTTTTTTTGCCAGCAGTGAATTATTATACGCTTTAACAAATATTTAGAAAGTATTTTTAGTTGTACAAAAGATAATTTTAATATTTTACGGCCTATTGAAAATTACGTAAAACTCATTCTTTCAATTTAAAAATGATAAAAGCATTTTAAATATTAAATATTTATTTAACCCACACCCGTGTTAATTTTATTGCATCCTGGAATTTTTTAAGTTCAGCTACGTGTCAAAAATATCAAAAATTAATTTAAACTTAAACGAGGGCATATCAAAAATTACCTACACTTTTCGCTGTACAATTTATCTACACAGTTTATTTACACATACAGGGTGATTCAGAAAGGTAGGTCAAGAATGAAATACCATGTACTTGATTCATGGTTCAGGAACAATATTTTGTAGCGGGGAACAATATTTTTCCTATAAACTTGGTTCAGGAAATGCATCTTTACAGAGATAATGCAATTTGTACGAGGTAGGAAAGGATGTGCGTTACCCGGACGGCAATGGTAGGGTCCATGTAAATTAATATCTAAACATATAAATTGTTCGTGTTCTCTCCTTTAAAAGAGAGGAAACGAAACATGAAACTCCATTGTGTACAATGGATCGCTTGACTAATGCGGAGCTGGCGGACATGCATCTCGTCTACGGCGAGGCACAGGGTAATGCTACTGAAGCGGAAAGGATTTACCAACAGCGTTTTCCAGACCGTGATCACCCACATCGCCGGGCGTTTCAAACACTAGACAAACGACTTCGAGACACAAGAGGCGTGTGCTCAGGGTCGGCATTTTGAATACCTAATGTAATGTCATTCCTACTGTTAGCTCTAAGTTCGTATTCTGAAGCGTTATTGTACCTTTAATGTTATTTCTTTAGGGCGCAACGCCCTCTGTAAATAAATTAATTATTAAACTAACATGGCGCAGTCGACACGAGCATCCGGACCGCTCATACAAAAGTAATCATCGAAATGCAGATGCTGAACCATTTCTTCTCAGAAAAGAAGAAAACAAATATTTGTAAGTGTATGCAGACACTAAATATCGAACTTTGAAATAGGAATTCTGTTACGAACTTGTCATTTTCATATTCTTTCGCTTTGCTTTGCTCTTGGGATTGAGACGCTCGCTCACTCGCTCGCCACGTGCGCTCATCCTAACCCTAAAAGAAAAACTCTTCGCTCATCGTAATTGACAAGAATTG